>JARK01001692.1:105082-134146 GCA_000688135.1 Ancylostoma ceylanicum
TTACTATTTATTGTTTTTTATTATAATTGAAATTTTTACTAATTTTATTTTCCACCTGGGTCCTCAAAGCGGCAGAGACACCACTTTTTTCTCTCACTCCCTCCTCCCCCCTCCCCCTCCAAGTTCTGTGTCCGCCATCGCCCAACTCCTTCCTTGTCCTTCTTTAATGATCTTTTGATTTAATTTAACTTCTTTCAATTTCCTTATTCTGTTTCTGCCAAATATCACAAGGATTTTTTTCCAAACAGAAAACATGCATATCGATCAATTTAAGGAGTGTTAAGAAGACATTTGCTTGACTTTTCTATAAGTTTCATGCTCTTTGAACAATTATAGGAGTAGATTCTTTAAATTTAAACAGGTGATCAATCAATAGTCCAAAATGCAACTGTAACAGATGATTAATGTAGTACAACGAGCTGATGCGGGCGAACAGCTGATCAATCAGCAGCGGTCGAGGTTTTGCGAGCAGCGCGCACTGCCTGGTGAGTGGTCGAAACCAGCCTTTGAGAATTACCCGTTACACTCGAAAGTATGTAGTTGTAGAACAGCGCTAGCACTACTGTTATCTCCTTTGACAGCATCAATTTGCAGCTAGGCCCCGCCCACTGAGCTAGGCGTCTCTACCTCTGGCCCGAGACCAGAAAGGTTCTATTGATTCATAATTGGATGCGAGTGGGGTTCGATAATCGATCGACATGGGTGTCGTAGTAGTAACACCCTCGGATATTTGATAATATTGTTGTTAACGGGAAGTGTGACACTGAGCGGTGGAGTCGGTTTAATTACCCAAGTTCCAAGCACACTACGCAGAGCAGGATGTAGAGGCGCTCCAAAAAAGAATTGCAGAAAACATATGTATTGATCGTAATGGTGTCATGTTAGAAATCAAGCTTGCTCAGCATTCCATACAATCATAATAACAAAAAAAGTGAGAATGAATGGAGGTAGGTACTCAGTGACGTCAGTGAGATTAAAACACGATGACAAAAAAGGGATTTCCGGGCAACCGGGTAAATATATCCGCAGCCAGTTGAGTGGATAAATATATCCGCGGATAAGCTTTTGTTGCATGACAGAATATTTGAACCACACCAACACAGCCGTCGAGCGTGTGTATGTGGATGGATAAAATATGTATATGTAAATTTGGATATGGGTCTAGAAAAGAGGAAGGTATGGCGATTTATGGACCAAGAACAGAATGCAGATGAGATCATTTGGAGCGATATTTTAGGATAAGTGAAAACAGACCGAAGGGATGAAAAAAAACTATGAACGAAAGAGATCAAAGAGATAAGAGATTCGTGAAAAAAAAAGAAATGCGCTGTTTTTAGTAAACGAAGAAGAATAAAAACAAAAAACAAGCTAATATGGTGGTTTGTTCGGTCGAGCTAGGCTGATTCACACACCATTTCAATAACAAGGCCAGGAACGAAAAATGCACAATGCCTTTCTAGAATCCCCGTTGGGATATTCTCAGCGTAGACACATCAATAAGAGAGCGAACGCTTTGCATTTGATAGCGTCTATCTATAGAACACATGAATACAAGAGACCAATGCTCAAAGGCGCTCCACAGGAACTCTCCGCTTAGAGTTTGAAATATGAAGCAATCATAGTGATGAGAAGCTGTGTTTCTTGAGTACATGCCCTAGTCTGAGGCAGATGAGGAGAAACATGGAATGACAATAACGAGGAATGTACAAAAAAGGAATGAAAAAGTGAAAGAACTAGGGAGGAAACTTCATTAACTACCAGTTAGCATAACCTATCTTCAAAAACATCAGTGACAGATGCAGATGGAACAGAAACTTTGTATTGGTTTGTTTTTGATCGTTTATTCTTATCACCGTTCTTTGAATAATTATCAATAATTTTTTATTTAGAATAATATTTCTACTATTTCTATTCCCCACCTGGGTATCCAACATGGCGAAGGTCCAATTTTTCTCACCCCCCCCCCTCCCCGCCCTACCGCCCGCCCACTTTCTGCGTCCGCCACTGGGAGAGGAAGAAATTGATGCGAGGAAGGAGCGGAGAAGAAAATCAGGATTTGCTCCAAGAAAGAGAAAGACATTAAAATTCAAAGGAAAGATCTTAAAATGCAAATTCTCATAAAGAATTCTTTAAAAAATTACTAGTAAAAATAAGAAGCTAAAAATACGCATCTACAAGATCCCTTTCGAACACGTTGTCCCGAAAATAATGACCGCTTCGGAGGTGCGCATTCCAAGGTTCGTAACTCAGCTCAAACTTGAGATTTTCCTTCGAAATAAAAGCCAATATAATGAGCATTTCCAGAAGGTTCTAGCAGTACAATAAAACTTATGGAGAGGAGAAAGGTTAACTCACTGGAGTCAACGATGTGCGAAACGTCAATTTTCAGTTCATATTGATTCACATGAATTTTCTAGGACAAAAGCGGGTTCATTTCATGTGTAAAAACCGTTTATTCGGTCGTTTATTTTAGGACTACCCAATATTTTATAATTTATAATGTATTTCTGAAAAAATTGGTGCCTTCATTTTGCGCAATGCGGAAGTACTATTTCTGAGAAAATGAGCTGAGCAGCTGATGGCTGTTAACTCAGCACTTTCACTGAGGATGAAATGACGAGGAGTAAACATTGACTCAGGATGTTGTGGATAAATGTCATGCAATGAAATCATTGATATTCTACGACACCAACGTTTTATTCGTGGGACATTTAGACATTGAATCTTCAATGTTTAGTTCATACACACTTAGCGCATTCGATAGAACCACCTAAAATTTTCTAAGAGCCAAGGTGGGGACAACCACTGGAAGGAAACCATACTATCGAAGCCCAAGCAAGCTTATAAGCCCTGGTCAGAACACAAAAATTTTTTAATTTTCCAAGAGTGTCTCTCTCGCGCATTAAGAGCATGTATTCTTGAGAAGCCTCAAAGGGTACGCAACACGACCGCGCCGCTCACGATGGAATTGTCGCCACAGTGGTGAATTTGGGTTTTCTTGATAACTGTTCCTCAAATTTGATGTTAAGTAATAGAAAAACTAACCAACTATCAAGAAAATCCCATAGTTTGTTGTCCCGGAGTGGATTCTTACTTGAGCGGTGCGGCCGCGCTGCGTGCTTTTCGAGGCCGCAGAAGGCCACCGCCATCGACGCCCAGTGTATGCACGAGGTCTCGAAAACGGTGAAATAAAGAATCAAAAGCATGTATTTACTTTGATGTCAACCAAATTTGTGACGTAAATCTGAAACTGAAGTTCTATAAAACCTCTCTGTGAGATTAATAGGGATCGATCGCACGATGCTCCAACCATATCCCTTTAGCTGGTACGGAGTCTCCTTCTAAACGAATCACAAATAGTGGAGATGCTCATAAGATTCAAACTCGGGGTTTCTCGTTTAGCACAGTTTTTAACGTCAGTTTTTGGGAAAGCCATGAATTATTATTGCCACTATGAATTATTAATCCCACCCCAATTGCATTAAATTCCTCTTCAAGGATTAAAGGAGCTCTGGACAACAGTTTCTACCAGCTCAAAAAGTGTTCCCAAGCCAATTCTAGAGGGAAACGCTGCGATGAGATCCACTGACTCATCGCAAATAATCCCTTGATGCAATTACGTGATTAAGAGGACTTAGAGGTGATTTAAGCCTGAGCCAATCTTGCATTTACAAGTCCAACTTTTCACAGAATAATTCACAGCGGAACTATAAGTAAAATGAGTGAATGGGCAGGTGCATTGTAGTTCTTTGGAACCCAAATAAGGAAATAAAAATTCACTTAGCTAGGTTATGACTAATATCCGCACCGTTTACTTTCTGGAAATTGAAGGCCTTTCCTTTTTTAGCCAAATGGCTCGCTCTCAGAATCACTGTATCACTTCCTCAGTGAAATCTGTTTTTTTTGTCGGAATAGAGGAGGGGAAAGCTTCGGAACGCTAGGCGGCTTTAGAACAATCCTCTTTGCCTTAATGAAACCATATCGTCGCGTGTGGGATCAAAGAACACACGAAAAATGATGGAACATTAGATAATCTGCACATTAATATCCCGTTTAACTGACAGTTTTTGACCTACGGCTGACAATCATCCGAAGGTATGGAAGAATTTAGGAAGCAGAGGCTTTTTCAGGGTTCAGTGGTCCAGAAAAGAATGAACTCTTAATTTGGAACGTGTGAGCGCTCAAGGGATGTATGCGCTATTTGTCTAGGGTTTCCACAGAATGGACCTTAATTTTTCAGTCTCCGAAAGTTCCTTGTTACTTTGACAGAATGTTATTATTCATCAGTTCTTTAGCCATAATTCACTCGCAGGCAGTTGCAACCGCAAGGATTTTCTCAAGGGGAACAGAGCTCTAAAAAACTTGAGACAGCTTGGTTAGCTTGGGAAGTGGAGGGGAGGGGCGGAGAGAATTTTTTTAGGAGAAATTGGCCAAGAAACATAAAGGTAAAAACTTTACCCATACTAACTCTTTGCTCCCTAAAGTTTCCTTATATCAACCTGCCATGGTGACCCAGGGTAACTTGTTGACGCCACGCGAGTTTACTTAACGTTAACATGGGCTGGAATTCATAAAACTTTAGTCAGACAACCCAATGATAGTTAGCATGTTTGGTTATAGCATAAACTATGTAATGCCAGGAGACGCAGAGAGTGACTGCTGGTTTACCAGCCTGGTTTCGTTCGGTTGCGCATTCATGAACCCTGGCCGTGGGCTCAACACGTTTACCCTGGATAATCTGAATGAAACATTCCCGCCTCGTATCAAATCGAGGAAGGAAAGCGCGTAAGCCACCAACAGAAACATATAGTTACATGTAGCACCGCCCACTTAGAGTCTATTTCATCGAACAAGATAGCTGGAGAGATATCCGAGAAAAAAAGAGAGAAATAGGTTAGAAAATTATGGAAGCACTCAACCATATCAGCGATTGAAATAGAAGCTCCTTACACTGAAGAGAGCTTCACGTAGAGATGGATTAGAAGGATATGACAGCAGATCTGAAGCCGCATGCATCATTAGGATTACCCATGGTAAACGTATTCAGGCCATACAAATTTTCCCATCGCAAGCATGGGCGTCAATAGCATTACCCTGGGTAATCTCAACAATGCATTCAGGTCCTGATGGTAAGCTCTATCATTACTATAGGTGCCAAGTCTATTGTATGAAAAAAGAATCCAGGAGAACAACATGCAGCGGAAGCCGATAGTGGTGGCCTTTCCGCAGCCTCGAAAAGCACGCGACGCGACCGCGCCGCTCACGATGTAAATGTCGGCACAATGGTGATTCTGAGTTTTCTTGTTACTTGTTCATCACATTTGATGTTAACTAACAGGAAAACCAACTAGCTATCAAGAAATTCCCATAGTTTGTTGTCCCAGAATAGATTTTTGGTCGAGCGGTGCGGTCGCGCCGCGTGCTCTTCGAGGCCGCGGAAAGCCACCACCGTCGACGCCCATTGTACGCACGTGGTTGCGGAAACGTGAAAATGAAGAAGAAAAAACTTCATGAACGTGAAATTAGATGAGATGCGGAAAAAAGTACCCAACATAAGCAAATGCTGGCACGATCATAGTTCATTGAAATTTGAGCCCGATTCCACTCAGCTTGAGATAATTTTTTCCGCTTTGTTTCCATGGGAATCCCATTCAAAGCCGTTATCCTCAGCGGACAAGTGAGTGGGAATCGCCTTGTTTTGGAACGACAAGTCCAAGTCCCAGATTTTTGTGAATGCTTCAAAGGAAAACCACTCAGCCTTCCCTTCTGGAAATATCCTGATTTCTAGAGGAACTAATGAAAGGTCAATAAAAAAAGACCGCAGTATTTTTTCAATGAAAATTTGGCTCGCCGCAGCAAAATGGGATTTGCTATTCTAGGCTCAGTCCTAGGTCCCCAGAATAATAACTCAACTGACGATGTACTTGGTTTGTATAGCTTTTTGCATAGTTAACAACTAGGTACGGCACTGTAATTGAACCAACAACATCCTAAAAACCATCTCATCGTGTGAACAGGAAATACTTATAGTGCAGAGAACGCTGGGTTATTGAAAGGGAATTTTATTTCCTAAAATTCCACTTTCTTCCTTCGGCGGGATTCATGGACGTTCCCGGGAAGTTTTTAAACTTCCCGCTCAACAGAGTTGGCCAGTTTTTTCCCAGCAGAATGTGATTTACTTTATCTTACTATCTTTGTAACTACTCGTCATCGCTACGCTAGGCAAGTCACTCGGACAAGGTAACCCATTTTTAGCAGGAAAACTCGTCCATTTCGAAACAGCGGGGTAGATCACAACCTTTCGGGAACGCTAATGAGTCCTGCTAGTGGATAGACGTGCAGGTACCACTGAACTAGGAAAAAGCAGTTGATCCTCGGCAACTTAGGACACCACTAGGACATCACCAGCAGCCACCATCCGAAGGACAAGGATAAACACAGGTTAGTTCCTTCATCAGTAAACAACCTCCCCTCCTTACCGAGGAGTTCCGGGGGAAGTTGTTTACTTCATTTACCCTTTCTCCATCTAAGGGAAGGAACGAAACGGAGCCTTTCCTTGAATTTTTTCTTGTTTTTTTGTTTTGTTTTATTATTTCATTCATTTGTTTGTTTATTATTATTACATAGAAAACATGGTAAACAACCAGAGTATGACGGCAAAGGATGACGGAATGAAAGAAGAATAGCAATGACTCAGTTACCCGAGTAAAAACATGCACTGAAGCGAAAATACGCCCTTTGAGAGGCCGTAAATTGTCGAGCGGCGATGACGTCATCGTGGACTGACGTAGCAGCTGCACGCAAATGAACCGCTGCAGCTACTGGAATTAAAGCACATCCTGGATATTCCAGCCATGAAGATCACGAGGGGCTGGTAAACAGGAAAAGGAAAATTCCGGAGACATTAAGTGAATGAGAAAATTGGAGAATTGTTTATCATAAAGCGAAAATGGCGAGAAAGCCAAATTTCCAGGATAAGAATGGCCAAAAATCCGAAATTAGGTCAAGTTTGCAAGTTCTCGCTGATGGAGCGCTCCTCAGTAACCTGCAGCACTAGCGATGAGGACAGAAAAAAAGCTTAGACTAGTGGAGAAAAAAATCCTTTTCAATCAAGCGTCGATTTCCAAAGAGAAAATGGCTAGGACCCTGAGATGGTAAAAACCCCTATAGCACCACAAGAAGTGCTGGAAAGTAGTAGAAGAGGAAAAAGGGAAGAAAAAAATGCAGAAGATTCCGCACAAAGTTCTGGCAGTCCTATGGACCATAGATAAGGAATATCAACGAATATCGGGCCTTCACGCACAACATCACTGATATTACCCCGGGTAAGCGTGTTAAAAATCCAAATTTAACTGCGACTAACACGGACGTGAACCTGGATGCACCATTGAGATTACCCAAGGTGAATGTGTTGACGCCTGTGCTAAGCATGGCCAAATGTGGGGGTGTTGACGCGTTTACCTCGAATAATCTCAATGATGCATGCGGCCCATGAATACGTTTACCCTGGGTAATCTCACTGATGCGTGCCGGCCTTGATCGTGTGGACTTCCCCAAATCGTTTAATCAAAAGAAGCTGCCGAAATGGAACTGATAAGTGTGAGTAGGGTAAAATAGGAAAGTCTGAAGCGAGTGTAGTAAACACTGAGAGTAAAAAGGCCAGCAGCGAAGCCAGAACGTAAAAGTATCAAAGTAACGTCACTTATGTGAAGCAGAAGCCCTTTCCGGCTAGTGACAGCTCAGAAGAGGAAGCTAAGCTCAGAAAATCCAATTATTTCTTGCATGTGCGAACTTTGGATTGCTTCACGGAATCGAGAGCTGCTCGCAAAAGTGGGCGGAGACCAGGAAATTGGAGACGGCGGGATGGGAGTGGCGCTATTAGCCGAGCAGCATCTTCCATGACGAATGAGCGGTGGAAGAGCTGGAAGAGGGATTCAGGGATATTTCTGGATTTCGTCTGATGGCCTGTGATCGGAGAGCAAGAAGTTGGTTAAAGTAATTGACAGATGGGTAAATTGACGAAGGAGCGCGAAAAATAGGCAAGTAGTGGATTTAAAAAACCGCCAATTCAGGGATTTTTAGATGCAGATGTGGCATTCTGGAGATGAACAGAAAATTGACGAATTATCCTGGAAAACCGCGGTCTCCTCACTTCCAGGCGCTGCCGCTCGGTGGGCGCAGCAGCAGTTTATCGGGCGACGAGAGCGCCAGAGAAGCGGACGTCGAGACGGCCGCGGACGAGAGAGTGCGGACCGGCCGGAGACGGCGCGCCCCGGCGAACGTTCACCGAGCCGGGCCGGGGACGCAGAGCGGGATGTGCGGTGACGTTCAAACGTTTCCATGTGTTTTTAAGGCACATGCCGGTGGGGTATCGATCGCAGATCATCGTAAAAATGCCGGATTCGATGGTCCGAATGGTATGGAGGTGGTTGTGCGGGGAGCAGAGAAAGTGATTTTTTTCGGTTCCAAAGGGAACTAGTTCCCATGTTCTTATCCGTGTTATATGCTCATGGATTCTGGTCTCAATCACTTACTTACACTTATGGAAATCGTTCCCGCTCAAAGACCTCCAAAAAAGGGTAAGTTCCACCCCACTTCTATCGTTTTGGCTCATATCCAGCATTTGAAGGCTGCGATTATACTTGAAATCAGCACGTGCTTTCTGGATCTAGGAAACCAATGCTGAACGGTATCCATGGAGTGTTATGCTTGAAATGGAATGGGAGGTGGCATGAGTCTTCAATGGGATTTTTGCATGGCATTTTGCTTTCGAGGTCAGGGGTGTTGAACATTCGGTCCCTATCATCCTTGAGGATTTCCAGTTACTCCAGGGATCCCCAGAATTAGTGGAAAACAGTTTTTCCTTTTTAAAAAGCCTTTCCCGGAAGAAAGTCCTGGACACTGAAGAAAATTTAGTTAACAGTAACAGTTTTAAAAATTTCTCGTCGTTTTTACGAACAAGTGTGCAAATTGGTTCATTTTTTGTTTCTTTATTTCTTAGTCAGTATCAAGTAGTAAAAATTAATTTGAAAATTCAAAAATTTAATGACTAATCTAATCCGCATCAGTGGTTATGGTCAAGGCGAGGGGGGGAGGAAAAAATTGAACTCGACGGTCGAAATTTCAGGGAATGAAGGAGTTCAAAATTGAGGTGGGCCACTGCTGATTTGCAAAAGGTTGGATCACGTCCAAAGCAACAAAGAAGCTCAAGTGGATGTGTTTCATCATGGTAGGGAAAGGGACGTGACCACTCGGCTCCGATTGGTGCATTGGGGCCGAATGCCACGCCCACCTTACACTAGAGTGCTTACCGAATGAAAATCGTGGAAATTTGATTATTTTGATTCGAAAATCGAAAGTTCAGTGGAAAAATCGAATTTTCGAAAAACTTACAACTTCACACCTCTTATTATCTTTAACCCAAAGGTGTAGGGCTATTCCTTCCCCGAACATTCCATTTTGTCGGCTCATTCGAAGTCGAATATTCGAATATCGGAGCTATTTAATACATTATTCAAGCAACCCACTACTTTGCACTTGCACGGCGTCACACACAATTACACTATGTATTACGGAATCGACGCCGTACGAGTTCGATCAGGTGGGCGTGTCATGCGACACGAATGCACCGACCAGCATCGCCTGGCTACGCCCCCTTTTCCCTCACGATGATATAAATCCAGCTCAAATCTTGCGATCGCGCGTAAAATAGAGCGCTGGGCGCTGGTTGTGCTGTGCTTATAATAATTATGATACCAGTAAGTAGGCGCGAAAGTGTAGCCCGGAAATGCGGTCTTCTTTTTGTGTCTGTTAACATTTTATCTGATAACTTTCCCAGTCAGCTAAGTAATCATGTTCTTTGGCGGGGACTATAAACTATTTTTAGGGTAGGTCATAGATAGCAGGGTTAGTTCTGAAAATAATGGTTTCCTTGCGATGAATCATCAAATGGGCAGACCAGCTAATAATTAGGAAGTGCAAGGCCAGGAGAAACCCGTGAGCCGCTCCACTTTTTCTATAGACTTTTGATTTGAACGAATTTTTCGAAAATTCCGCAAATTACATTCCCGCCAACCGAATATTTTAGAGAACGAAAAAAGTAGAGCTGCTAAGCGAACAAAGAACGTCCAGAATTGGCGCCACGGATGAGTGGCGGATTATGGAGCGGGTGGTTTTAAATCCGAGTAACGCACCCAATCATGTGCTTATGCAAAATCACCCTCAATGGACTAAACCAACGGCTTAAATGATAGGAATTCAGAAGCCGAATGCACACTAACAAGGAAGTTCACGCAATTTTGCAGGAGATCCGCAAAAAGTTAACGCAAATACGTGCCAAGGGCGCTAGTTTTCCACTTGTCCTTGTCCAGAAATGCGGAACGCGTTGAACACCACTTTTATTATGTGCATGTGCACATTACACTGACAATGAGGTTAAGAAGCTACGGAACTCGAGATGCTCTTGATTATACGGTCTCTGACATTCTAACACGACTGCGAATATGACAGAATAGCTAGCTTTTGCCGATGAGCTTGCTGGGTACAGGTAAATGGTGAAGTCGCTAGGATATGTAAGCCGTCCTGGTTAACCAAAGTACGGGTCATTTGCGGCCTTGTACAGGTCGTTTACCCGGATAGCCCCACTCTTGCTTTGTACACTGTAAGCATTTACTAATTTTGACCAGATAAATGAATAAGTAAATCAATAAATGAGTAAATAAGTAAATAAATAAGTTTGCTAAGATACGTGGCTGATGTATGACGACCGTTGTTACCCTACAGGCCAAGGATGAGACGACGTATGTTAAGAGTTACAAGGATATTTTTTATTTATTCATTTGCTTATTTATTTATTCTTCTATTCATGTATTATTCATCAAATACACTCATGGTGTTTCAAACACAATGAAAGAAAAGAGAAAAAAACGCGATACAGAACTGCACAAGAGCGAAAAAATGTTCAAAAAGTCTCTTAATTCAAGGAACAACACGTAGTTATTACCGCAGTTACATAATACACATTGAATTCATTTCTCTAGCACCACCAGCTATACATTTACCGGTAGGTCTTGCCACTAGGAATCACCGTTCATGAGAATTTCATACAGATGACCATGTGGATAAAAATTTGTATATTGGTTCACAGGAAGAAATCAGAAATTCCTAGTTTCTTTGCAGGAAATCAGAAATTCCTAATTAAGCGCCAGCAGTAGAACGGTTCGCTCTAAGAATCATGAAAAATGTATTCTTGGTATCGCAAAAAGTGTGTAACACTAATCTTCCCCTTTAGTCAGATATGGTTTTCCTTAGTTTTGCATTTTTGCCATACAATTTTAATATAAGATCAAGTAAAATGCTACTACTGCGGCTGCTTTCTTTCTTCTTAAAAGGAATCTGTGGGCGGTAAAATTCGTCTACATTCTCATGGTAATTTTAGCTAGCATCAGAGCACTAGACACAGCCGCGATTAAGCGTGAACTTTCCTCGAAAGAAAGTCGAACTAGCAACTTTCTTCTCATAATGTAGTCCATTTGATCCATTGATATTGACTAGAACGTGTGAAGAGTCTCGTCATATCACAAGTCAAAGGCAAGGCCCTGTCAAAATTTCCGATGTACTGTTTTCGGGCACTTGGTAGCGTAACCCACCCGTACATCAGGTAACCCAACTATGAGAGCGCTTCTCAAAGCCAATCCAATCCCGGGTTTCAAGGAGAAACGATCTGGGATTATGACATCATCAGCTTCGGTATGGATGTTTTTTTAACCGCTACTCTTCTGACACAGCAACAAGTGACGCAACGGCCCTTCATACAGCGACAAGGAGTTGTTGCTGTAGGGACTTGCGCAACATTGGTGATGCGGCATCCACTGATACAGCAACACAGGTGGTGCGGCACCTCTCGGTGCATCACGTTGACCATCGTGCTTAGTGTTACTGCCATCATAGATCCAACGTTCCAAGTTAGAAACCGACAAATTATGTTTTGGTCCGACCTTGCCTTCAAAGGACGAATAGTGCAGTGAATCCATAAATTGCAGCCCCCCCCTCACTCAGTTCAAGAATGGAACTCGCCTCTGAAAATCTTGTTGCATTTTCCACAGGAATACCTTGGGATTGGACCAGGTTTTCCCTTTGTCATCACATTCCTTCCTTCTCATTTCAATCCCTGCCTTTCTATGATATACCTTTATTTGGCTTGCAAACCTTGAGTGTGTTCATGAATAAATAAACGAGAATGTATAGGTAAGCTTTATCCACAGATTACACGCATTAATCTTCTTGCTGTCGTACGTAAGGGAAAAAAGATTAAGCTCATTTTCCGTTGTGTGCACTATGCGTGCGTCTTAATTTTCCATACGCCGCATTGTACAGTAGCGGCCATAAAGATATGATCGGAGGCACTGTTGAAAACAGAGTCTCGAAATATAACTCAACTATGGATTGAGATATTTAGACCAAATTAGAGGGTATGGCGAGGGTCTAAGTGTTCTTTCTTTCTGCTGCTCGGCACTGACGTAAACTGCTTCCAAGCAGAACTATCACGTCTCAAGTAAAATTCACTGTTTTCTTAACATTATGGTTTTTCGACTGTATCGCGACATCTCAGCTCCGAGATAAATTATTCTAAATCGTATCGTAAACGAGCAATTTGCCATATAAATTGCATTCCATGGTTCTTCTCTTCACAAGAAAAAGTGGGATTGTCAAAAAGTCGTGAAAAAGTATGGAAAAGGAATTTTTTCATAGTTCCAAAGACAAACATCGGTCCCGACGCGGAATATTTCTATGATATCCACTACTAGCAACTATTCAGGTTTTCAAATGAGAACTGTATTGCTGTTCATATGCTTAAGATATAATTAAACCAATTTTTTGATGATTCCGATTATTTGATTTCGTCCCCTCGTTTGAACAGCAAAGAAAGCGCAGTAATAGCATCATGGTGGAAATAATAGACGAATACGTGCCCAATCTGTACCAACTCTCCCTTTCTCCCAGTAGTCAATAGCTGGGATGCCATACAAAATCTACGAAATCCGAGAAAGTTAATGTTTGAGCTCAACAATCCATGTTAATTAAAGCTGTGTCAATGGTAAGCTGCCACTGGAAAACCCTCATGGAGTTTCAGTACATACTAAAATTTGGGTGAGATAGCTCAACCCAGAAGCGAGTTATGGCAAAAGATTCCCCGGTCAATATGGCTCTGATCATATCTTTATGGCCGCTACTGTACGTGAAAAGTTCACGTGGCTAATAACAACAGACAGCGTTTGTTTAGGGAGTCATAAGAAGTTATGAAATGCCTGTTCATTTGGTTTCTTCTCGTGAAACAAGGCGAATGGCTTCGACTATGCATTCGCATAGCCATAGGTGTACATTCTACAAGGTGGTCCACATAAAATGTGACGCAAACAACTATCCACAACTCTGCACCAGCTAATTCAAATGAGGGATATTTATTTTTATTCAATAGGCAAGGAAATTCTACATAAGATCTCACACGTCAAATTCGGAATGACCGCCTTCAGTTTTAATGCAAACATCAAATTTCTTCCAGAAAATTTTCAAGATGCGCGCAATCATTTCTGGTGACCATTTTCATTCACTACCCTTCCCAGAGACTTGTGTTTGAAAGAGCAGGGTTTTGTTCCAAGATATACTAATCCGGAGGATTTACAAAGATCGGATGAGTTTCACCGCCAAATATCCAGAAACCCGGAAAATTGGTCTCACTGCACTCCACTGTCTTCAATGCCCCGTCGGCTGGTATTCGATATTGTTAGAAGGTCCAGTCAATGTCGTTAGTGTTTTCTTTGGGCCAACGGATTACCGAATCCTCCAAGAGAATGGATTTTCCGTAGCCGGTCACACTTCATGTGTACCACCCTGTAGATGCGATCCAGAAAAGAGCTGAGATCATAAATTGTCTATATGAGAGAAAGCGGGAAAGACGTTATGAGGATATCATGGCGGTCGAATGTGCCAGACTTGACCGTTTCCTAAGCAATGAAGTGCTTCCAAGGGGCCCGAAAGAATAAGATTTTTAGTGGGATCGAGAGAAATCCATGAAGTAGAAAGAAATCCGCAAGGAAAATTATTGAATCTTGATAAGGTCTATTGGCTCGATTCCCAGAGAGGCTGGATTGAAGGCTTCGATTGGAGGAGAAGCCGACTGATCACGGGGGAAATTGAAACAGTTGAAACGCTGGAAAATGTTGCAAAACCATTGGTTAAATTGTTGAGGAATGATGTTTTTTCACTGTAATAAAAAAATTTCATCTCCTTTCCAACGAGATGAAAGATGCATCGATGCAAACGGCGGTCATTTTGAGCACGAATCACTGCTAGATTTGATATTTTTTGTTAGGCATCAATCAAGTTAGTGCCATTTCATAAATTAGAAGGAAACCAATAGAGGCTTTTTGCTTCAGCGCCATCCTTCGGTTTCCTACTCCTTGTACAACTTTGTGTTACATTACCTTAATTACCCATTATCTCACAGGTACATTATTTCACACAATTCGTACTATTTTAGTATTATTCGTTTTACATTCTATTACCTTATATGTCGTGCCTATCATACGTAAAAAGTACGGCATTGCATTATCTCAGTTTTAGATCATTCCACTGAAACTTTTTGTACCTTTCTGGGAAGTAGTACAAAGATGCTTTAATTCTATTTGTCAAAAAGTTTCCCGAGTTTTTTAGGGTCCAGAAATGTAAACATTTCATTCGCAACCGCAGCGCCACCGATCAGCAACTTGGATGAACGAGGTGGGAATCTGAAACAAAGAGGTGACATTTCCAAATGTCTGCAGTTTTCTGTAATTATGCATGTGCGAATGAAAATGGAGAAGTCATACGTGCATCACGAATATGTTCGTTCTCCGGGTCTTTTCTTTTTCCTGAGGACTCCATTTTTTTCCACGCCTCTGCGTTATCCAATATCAGCGGTGATACCAGTTTGTCGTGAGACGATTGTGTACATTAAATGTTATAGGCGAGAAATTCATTATGAATAATTCATGTCGTCTGATCTGCTACTGAAATGATAACGTAGTGCATCAAGTGCTAAGCCCTGGAAAGGCGATCGTGCACCAGCGAAGCCGCTTTTCTGGTTGAAGCTCACTCGATGTAGCTGAGTCAACTTCATGAGCTCATCGAGACGGTCTCAGCAGATGATCCGCTGTTATCAGTGTTGTCGTCGCTTCCGAGTCCAGCTGATCTATGCTTTCTGACGTGAGATTTGCCATAGTGAGAGTATGTTCCTGGAGGTTTTTGGGGGTTCCCCAGCAGAACTACGAGGGAGTGAGCAGCTTAGAGCTCGACGTTGATAATGTTTCATACTTACCTGAGTATCTGAGGTCTTTTGACCGTTCTAAAATGATCATTCATAACGCTACTTGTTAAATTGAATAATTAACTACTTGAATGAGCATGCACTAATAAAACAACTCCATTGAAGGCTCCTGTCCCGTATTTGGCCGCGAGATTTGGCATATTCTCCTTTGTGGAGTCCCTTCCATCAGGAACTGTCCTTGTCTTGTAAATTTCCCTAAAAATCAGAAACTAGAGAACATTGTGCTATTAAACGACCGTTATAAGATTAGACAGTCCACTTTATGAGGTAATGCTAAATGCTTGCTGAAGATGCTCCATAGCACGTTTACAAGTGCAAAAGGTGGCATGGATTAGTAGTTGATCAGCCTAATGTCAGTTACTTATTTTTCCCTAAATGACAAGCTAATTGCTTCTTTATAGCCTCTCGTTTAGATGGCATTTTCATGTGAATGGGTGGTTTGAAAGGGGTGCACTACTACATGTACTATTGTGCATAGTTATGATATTTGTGACATTGCACAAGATTTGTCTCAATCATCCAAAAACTCGAAGTGCGACTGTCTCTGAATCTCGGCATGATTGAAATTCTTATACAGGGTGGGACATAAATACGGTAACAAAGAAAATGGCAGCTAGAAAATGAATTTTGATGTAATTTGGAGCGTTGTCATATGATTTATGTTCGTTGCCAGCTACTAACTAAAGAACCAGACAAGCTCCAGAAATATCCTCCATTGGCTAGAAATGAGACCCTTAGACAGACAGTGAAGTCGCGAACCGCGGCGCGCATGTGGTTGGGGTCAAATTGATCCTTCGTTTTTTGGAGTGCTTTTTTGGAAACTGGATTTCTATGGGTATTAGGAGAAGCCTAGACTTTCGGTGCTTCGAAAACCTACTATCCCAATTGATTGGATTCTGGGCATTTGGATATACCCACGGCTAATCGAGCAGGTCTTAAAATATATCGTTTCCCCAGTCTTGAACCAAACGTAACCTAAGCGCTGGAGCACTGTGCTTGTAAAACCCCTCGGGACACCCTCCCAGTTGAGTTTGACTTTAAGGCAGAACACGTTTCGTCTAAAGAAAAACACGTGTTGTTACCGTATTTATGGCCCACCCTGTAGGTTTCTTTGTTTAAGGATACATGAGATTGGTGTGATACTTATTCTTCGGCCAACGTTTCGGCTAATTCGGCTTCTTCAGGGCCTGAAAGGGCTAGACAATTTGAAAGATCTACGAGACCAAGTGCATCAGCAAGTCTAGTAAAAAGCTCGAAATCTTATCCTTCAATCAGCAAAAATTCCGCAAGAAACTAACGCAAACCTTTGGTCGCTGCACTGCAAGGGCGTTACCGCCGGCTAGTAGGGCATACAGATGGCAAGTGAGAAGTAACCGGCTCAATCGCGTTAGGACCAAACTGACAAAGCTCAAGATATAATGCTGGCTCATTTGTGGTTGCAAGACATTCATCCTTTCTGTTCCTTACCGGGCATCTGGCTTGTTTCCAGAAAGCTTCTCTCGTCTTGCGTGTTGCTATATCAGTTTCTTGGGTTAGTGTACTGACTTGAACTTCAGCAACTGTTTTTTAAGCAGGCAGACACCCGCTGTGAAAAGGAGTATCAACTGCATTTGAAGGCGGCACATACGGATATTTTTAGTCTGAGACGCGATCGTAATCTAAGCTAATCAAAGGCAAAACACACTTTGTCGGTTTCTTGCTTGTGATGTTGGATCCACGATGGCTGTGACCCTGAATACCAATGAAAGTCTGAGAAAGGTCTCTTGAGTAATGCTGAACGGCTGACATTTTGGTTGCATGGTTGCATTGTACGTGCACTAGGAGGTGCCGCACCACCTATGTCGCTGTGTTAGGTGATGCTGCATCACCCAGGTTGCCGCTCAAGCCACTACAGCAACACATCGTTGTCGCTGTATGAAGGGCCGTTACGTCACGTGTTGCTGTATCAGAAGAGAGTAGCAGTGGCAACACCATGCAGGCCAAAGCTCCAGATGCCGTAACCATGGGGCGTTTATCGCTAAAATTCGGGATTAACGTTAGGAAGCGCTCTCAAACTCGGGTTACATGATGTGCGAGTGGGCCCACGTCGCGAAGAATGCAGAAACAGTAGGGCGAAGATTTTGACTGGACCTTGCCTTCAATCATGCTCAATGGATGTTTTCAACCTATCATTTTGGTGGAACATACATGCGCGAATCAGAAACTACAGTAAAGAAGGATTGAGTGAAATCCGCAAAATGAATTAGAAGACAGAAAACACGTAAAATATCGAGAAGTAAGAGATTTAGTCCTTGTTTCCATTGCCCCACAAATTCCTCAGACCATACGCTGTGATCCTCGGTCACGTAATCCACTAACATCCTGCTGTCATCAATCGTCTCTTTTCCCTGTTTACTAGCCAGATTTTTGTCGGCAGAGAAAAAACAAAGCAGTTCCGCGGCTCTCTAAAAACAGGTGAATACTCAAAGAACGCGAACAAGAGAATATCTATGCTTTATTACAAGTTATTCACACGATAATAAGAAATGGACTCTTCAATAATCTAACACCAGCCTGATCGTCCGGCTAACGCCGGACTCTCAGGCTTCTTTTTGTGCTCGCTTCGCTTGCGTTGTCTTCTTATGACATCTCCCTCACACCATGCCGGCCATCCCACATTTAACAAAATTCCCGTTTTTCGCACCTTCAAGCTTCCTGGCTTCGAGGCACCTTTCCACAGCTGTGAAACAGTCGGGAGACGTTTTTTCCACCTTATATGAGACTGTTCGACCCGTCTACAGGCGTTTCCCACTTTTGGACGCCGGCGCACCCTTATCACAACGTTGTACCGATTTCCCGGCGTTTCCCCACTTTTTGATGCCGGCGCACACTTATCACACCGTTGGACCCGTCTCCAGGCGTTTCCCCACTTTTGGACGCCGGCGCACCCCTATCAAACCGTTGGACCCGTCTCCAGGCGTTTCCCCACTTTTGGACGCCGGCGCACCCCTATCACACCGTTGGACCCGTCTCCAGGCGTTTCCCCACTTTTCGACGCCGGCGCACCCTTATCACAACGTTGGACCCGTCTCCAGGCTTTCCTCGGCTTTAAGAAACCGTCGCACCGTTGCCACAGAAAAGGACCCTTTGCATAGCGTTATCTCCACTCTCAGACGCCGACGCAGCCCTACTGCGGCAGTGCTTGCTCACCCCTCATCCGTGGCCTTCCTCGACCTCCTGGCTCCTCCTCTGCGATGTAAAGACATCCCACCCATCTCTTCCCTTTTATACTGTCTGGGGTTACCTCATTCATTCCAACTGTGGTAAACACAACAGTCGGTCCTTAACATGTCTGAACATGACAAAAATGGCCCAAAACACCTGTAAATAAAGGTAAAAATCAAAATTTGCAATCTTTTCGTACATAACTCGACGCGCTGAACACGATGGTGTAGGTATTTTCCGTTTTTAATGGCTGGTTCTTGTTTACAGACTCACACACACACATGAATTGCCAATTAATAGATAGTAGATGCCTTGGATACTGGGGATATGGTGGAGAAATTTTAGCAGAAACTTTAATCTCAAATTTTTGGTCCGCATGGATACTCAACTATCGTCACGCTTGGAACAGACTATACGAATGGTGACGCAATAGCCGGCCAATCCAATTGATCGATTGCGGTGTCTCCTTGCCGTTCACTCACTGCAGTGATCTCCTTAAGGGTGCTCCAATACAGGGCGAAAGTAGGGTTTCGCCCACTACCCGCCTCACAACGCCGCTGACCGATTAGGGGGATGCATTCACTCGAGCGCACCAAAGGCAAGTATAGCTGCATTGCGCGCCCTTCAATAGCTCCAGTGCAGCCCGAACACACGAGTTGCTGCAAGCGCAGCAATTCGTCAGTTTAGGCTGGGGTTGAAAGCGTAGTCTGGTTCGGCTGCCGCCCCAATCCCGCGAATGTCTGAGTATGTCACTACACTACTACGAAGGAATTAGCTGGGTGTGGACTTTTCACAAAGATATGACACTAAATGGACAGTGCACGCCCGGTCGTGCACGCGATCGCGAACGTGTTAACATGTGAGGCATCTGAATATCACTACGACTAACAGGATAAAACGTGCTCGATTTGTCAAGACTACCTTTCCGCTCTGAAGTTTCTTCCCACGGTGGAGCCACGGTACGAGGCCGATCCGCGATGGATTCGCGGTTGCCCGCGATAAATCCGCACATGCCCACGGTGGAAAACCGGGAATGACTCACTCCCGCGCTATGCCCACACATGTTCACGGTGTACGCGCACATGCCCATGGTGTATTCACGATAACACTGCTTTCCACGGTGGATGCACGCTTGCGCCACGGTGGCTCCACGCATGCTCACGGTGGATCCGCGGTAGAAATGATAAGACTCATCACGAGCTAAAGCACAGCACACGTGTCGACACGTATGGCCTAGTGGATAAGAGGGCGGACTACCAATCAAGCATTCGGGAGGGTCGGTGAGGTTCAAATCCTATGGTAGAGAAGAGAAGGAAGGACGAAGTGGAAAGCCATATAAAATTTGCATCTTTCTTTCTCTGTTCAGCACAGCACAGATTCACTGTTTTAGCCAATTTGCCGCATGCAACACCTTCCCAGGTCGTGTTTGCTTTCGCTAGCATGAGTAAAGGCCTGATAGCGAATGCACATGCGCTCAAGTAATCCGCACTATTCCCGCGGTGGATTCACACATGCCCGCGGTGGCCAACTGTCTTCCCACCTCGGGTGAACCGTGGGTCCACCGTGGGCAAAAAGTTCAGAGCGGTATCCACGTAGGGATATGCCACACCGACTCTTTCCTGAATCGCCCATAGTATCATTCATTTTCGCACAAACGGTGTAAACACAGTTCATTCGAAAGTAACGACCTCCGTGTTGGCCAACTTCACGTACACTCCATACCAGGGCCGTTACAACGTCTGCTCATAATGGACAGCCGTGGTCAGTTGTAATAATACACGTCTGCTCATCTGGGTGGACGTCCACATTCTTAGAATCGGCGTGCAGTATGTCTAACCCTCCTTGCTTCGGCCGCCCTTTTGGCCGTTTCCCAGGGGTGGTAGTAATTTGGCCGAAACCGTGAGGTAACCGTGAGGTGAAACTCGGAGTTAACTCGCAGTTTCACACTGAGACCATGACCTGACCTCGAGGTGACCGAGCTGAAACCGCGAGGTAGCTAACTTTGACTAAACAAATCATTTTGACCCGGGAGAGTTCGATCCCGTGAGGGTTGGACTCGGAGACAGCCCACATCGCACTCGGCTATCTGTGCTGTGATTACAGTGAGTTGTTTTGGGCTATGTGAAACTTATCAAATTTATCAAAAACCTATCGTCATTAGCTTCGGATGTTAGAGTATCTGCTATATAGAGGACGGCCAAGCGGTGGTATACCATTCTCAACTTGAACAGGTACGGTCTTCTCATGAACCCCTTGTAACACCTACTTAACACAATTCACTGAACAATTCTGGATAGAAAATTATTAGCTTTAGAGATGAAGTCACTTATTATCCCCGAACGTCGCAGTCGCCAAAGAAATGTGAAGTACGGCAGAATTGACCCCCGCCGTACTCTCCCGAAATCAGAATCTCATAAAATTGAGATATCGCTTCAACGACAGTCATTTGGACTGGATTACTAGTCTATTGTATTAGATTGAGAGGTATTATTGTGGAGAGGTATTATGAGCAACAACTAAATATTAGGTTGGTGCAAAAATAATGCGCGTTTTCAACCCTTCACTTTCTGAGCCCATAACTCGCTTCAAAACTAATGTTTTCAAAGAAGCTTAGAACCATTATAATCAGTAAATCTTTGGCAATAAAACCTATGTTTCCCGACAACAGAGCACTTCAACCTGGGCCTTCTAGGGCCGACGAACGCCCGGAAGTCAATTTTGGTACCACTTCAGTCTTCGAAAGAATTCCACTGGATTGTGCCACCTAGATGCTCCAGGAAGTGGTAGTCAGAGAGCAAGTGGCTTGACGATTATAACGTGTGAGGTAGAAATTCCTGGCCTAGTTGTTCCAGCCTATGGAGTTTCTGGAATTGGGCATGTGGCTGGACAGCACTGTGTAGGAGTAGAGAATCCACTTTATTGGGAGAGGCTGGACTCATACAGTGGATTTCCCTGTCAATTTCATTGATATCCTAGCAGTACATTTATATTGTAAGATAGTCCATGCTCTGTAGCGAAAGATTTTTGCAGCAGACCACCATAAAATCACCGTAACCTTTGTTTGGTGTTGCTTCGCTTTCTGGCAGTGTTTCGGTTCTTCTTTCTCGTCTATTTGTTGAGCAATACAGTTTAAGTTGTCATAAAGGGTCTCTCCTACAACTTGCATCACTAAGCTTTTAAGGATTTGGTCGCAGTTTCTCCACTACGAGGAGTGAAGCAGATCTTCCAACGAATACCAATCTGGTACTCGCTCAGTTTGCGCCGAACCTACTCGTCTAACTTATCGTCCTCCTATCTTTACCCAAGGAGGAGTGGTTTGACAGCGATTACCGATGAGGTTCTGCAAAACTAAATACGTTGTTATGAGTGGGCTATCTTTGAATATTGCCATCACTTGGTGGTCACAAACTCAAGAAAACTTCAAGCAACCTTCCTGACTTTCAAAGCAGAATTCCTCATGTCGAAAAATTCGGAAACGGCTTCGCAGTATGTATTTGCTCACACTACCTTAGGAAAAACTATCGCAGCATTTTGAGCAGTTTCCGCTGCGATGCCTTTAAGTTTCACATCACAGAGGTGGAATCGGCAAAAGTTCTGTTCTGGTACCTTTCATTCCGAAAATAAAAGATACATAAAGATTTGAATTCCGTTCAAAACAGAAAAGGCCTCTGAAAAGCCCATGAAATTTGCTACAAGAAAATGTACAACTCTTCATATTGATTATTATGACAACCGGAAATTTTCTGCACCGAAGAGGACGCATCCAAAAACGCGCATTATTTTTGCACCAACCTAATATGTCTGCACCAAAACGCCTTTCTTCAGGATTACTATGTTTCTGCGATGATAGGCTTGTGTTTACGCTGTTCCAGTTTGTAAGGAAATAGAGGTGCCACTTCAAAACGTCTCAGACACGTTTGGAGCGCCGGTCCATATCGTTTCACGCGGCATGAAACCTGCGGGACAAACGCAAAAGTGGGTGGAGTTGGCGCGCTCATTTCGCCGTTTTCAACAAGCGAAGACGGAAAAATTAACAAATCGAAATTTCATGCAAAATGGGTGTTACATTTGGGTTCAGTGTAATAGAAGACCCCGGTAGACATGCTTCCACCGATCTATGCCTGAAAATAGGGAAAGACCTGTAATATCGATGTAATTGATACATCAATCGTCGTGGAAATTAGCCTATAGGGTGCTTGAGGGAAACGTGTGCAAAGTCTGGAAAGAAAGGAAAAAAGAGAAGAAAAGAATTCTTCGGAACTTTCTAAATAATCGAGACAAGGCTTCCTTACCACCGTAATAAATCTGAAAGAGTTGTCTGAATCTCTTCCACCTATAGAATAACCAACCTTCTGCCTTTGTAAGAGGCAATACCCGTGGCGTTTGAGTGAAAAAATTGCTTATAATCCCTCTAAAGACCACAGAAGCCACTCATTCCAAAAGGCTCCCTTTAGGCCTCATGACCTGCCGGTCAGAATGAAAAAGTACTCAGGAGTACTTTTTCGTGACCGGTCTGCGTCTCTTGCCTCATGATACTATTTTCACAAATATGTCTGATTAGATAAGAGTTCACGGTTTCAGCTCGGTTACCGTGAGGTCGAGACTAGAGTGAGACCTCAAGCAGACCGGTTGGTTACCTCGAGGTCTCAGTTGTTTTACAATACATTTTTGGGAAAAGTGACCTCGAGGTGACCTCGAGGTAACCTCTGACGGTTACCTCGCGGTTATCTCGAGGTCTCGACCAAATTACTACCACCCCTGGTTTTTGTCTGTTGTTTTCTTCTCTTGTTTTTGTTTTTTGTGCATATTTTTGGCGGCGTGATCTTGATGGTGCAGATAAAGATAAGCGGGCGATGTTGTATGCCACAGTCTCGTAGGGTGCGACCCTTGCGTCAGCAATTAACTTTTGATCGCGATGTCGTATTAGAACGAACTCGGCCTGGTTACTCGCACTAACATTGTAGAAGGAGACAAAGGCCCATAGTAAACCCTCCCTTAGCTAAGATGATCTTAGCTGAATGGCTCTGCTGAATAATCGGGACATCGTCTAAAAAACCGCTCATTCCCACAATGAAAGATGGAAGCTCTGCTTAAAGATGAATCTCATCTGAGAACAACGGCAAAGGTCAGGCTGAATCACTAAGCCCACTATTCAGCCAACACTCTAAATTTTGGTCATAGACGCGAAATAGCATTCACTTTAAGGAGCGCGTGGGCTGAATGCCTTTAAGTTGCTGCAGAGTAACTTAAAACCGTTCAGCGAACACTGTCTTCGGATAGAATGGTGCTTTGATGGTGCAGAGGCGTCGAAAAGTGGTGAAACATCTGCAAACAGGTCCAACGGTGGGATAATGGTGCGCCGGCGTCGAAAAGTGGTGAAACACCTGCAGACGGGTCCAACGGTGGGATAAGGGTGCGCCGGCATCGAAAAAAGGTGAAACACCTGCAGACGGGTCCAACTGTGGGGATAGGGTTGCGCCAGCGTCGAAAAGTGGAGGAGACGAGTCCATGTGGTGATAAGAGTGTGCCGGTGCCCAATGTGGGGGGAGAGGGGTCCATCGTTGTGATAAGGGTGCGCCGGCGCCCAAAGTGGGGAAACGCTCTGAGGGGGGTTCTATGGTGTGAAACGGTATGCCCGGGAATCAGAGGTGTGGGATCGCTTGGAAAAATGAAGAACTGCAAAAGACGGGTCCAATCCTACGCAAGAATCCATTACGGCCTTCGCTACTACATGCTTCCCTTCCTCCCCTATACCTACTTGCTCCTTATTTCATTGACTCACTCTCTGTCCTTTCCATTCGTGTCCGAATGAACCACCTCCTTTCTGTTCACATCCACCGGTAGACCCTTATCACTTGAATTACCACAACAGCCAGCTGAACATAGATCATCCTAGGTGACCACCTGCATTGGATCGGTCACATCCGAATATTCTTAGCCCCTAGGGCACACCGAAGAATATTACTCTGCGGAAATGAGAGAAGTTTGCGAGAGATATAGGCATCTCGCGTAAGGTTTTCAGGATTCTCTTTGCATTCACTGTGAAGTATGCGAGCGAAGCGAGCATCAATGGAAGTCTGGAAGTCCGGCGTTTGCTGGACTGCCAGACTAGTGTATGTACAAATCACCATAACATGATGTTACTTATTACCAATGACCGCATTCGTCCTGCTGTAGCCATACAAGGTGATATGGTGGAAGATGGATACGAAATTAGTTTTTGTCTGCATTGGATTTCTCGCGTGTTAATATGAAATATAAACACGGCTGGAGTACGGAGCACTGGGTTGGGGCACCCTTTGTGAATAATGTTCTCCGAGAGTGAATGGAAGAATCTGACTGACATGGACACGGCATCAAATCCTGGGAAGTAGTGCCAACGTGCATCAGAGACCTGGGAGGTGAGATTCGGCTCAGCTTTGATACCCCTCCCCCGCCGGTGGACGCCTACTAGGGCTGACCACCTTCACTTTTCGACCCCGATTTCCAGGGATAACCATCACTTTGGAAGACCCATTTGCAAGGCTATTCCACCTATGCCTGGGACACCTCGGACACCCCCTTGGGGGTCCGCAGGGCTTTATTTGCGTCGGGGACCCCGGGTCCCTCGGAGCTTCATCAGAGAATTGACCCGGAAATCCCTGGTCTGCTCCGCAACCATTCCGATTTACTCGTAAGATCTACTGGAAATAATCCCTGAACATCCCGGTTTTGCCACGGAAATCCATCGTTTTCCCCACGGAAATTCCCTGGTTGTTCTCACGGGAGTCCCACGGTTGCCCCACGGTGGGCCCATCAATGGCCCTCCATTTGCCCGGTTGACATGCCGAGTATCAACCATGGGATAACGGTGGGCCCATCGTGGTGTGAAAGTTCAGAGTATATGTAACCGGTTCAACTTGGAATGAACACGGGGAATGGTTTATCATTCTATATTTGTTGTCAGTGATACAATGATAACAATCAGCTAGAACATATAAAAGACGGTGCGGTGTGCTCAGATACGAATGAGGATAGAACACGCAGGAGGGGACGTGATGTGGGCTGAATGAAATGGGTAACAGTCGCTGCTGAGGCTCTGCATTTGGTATTTTCTCACTGCATTTAAGCGCCAGAGGACAAATAGAACAAAAATAAATGGTTAATAACATTTTCTCGCTACTTTGCACGGGCGCATCTCTTCCATATCTATCGAGCCGTTAGCAAGCGGTTACCCATTTTCAAACGGTGACGCATATTTACCCACCGTTAGACCCATCTCCAGGCGTTTCCTCGATTTTCAACGCCGGAGCGTTCATGTCATAGCAGTTGACCGTCTCCCCGTCCCCCCGCCCACTTTCGACGATCCCCCCCCCTTATCCCATCGTTGCGCCCGTTTGGAGGAGTTTCTCCACTTTTCGACGCGAGTAGAACCTTACCCCATCGTTGCTCCTATCTGTAGGCGTTTTCCCTCTTTTCGACGCCGGCGCACCCTTACCCCATCGTTGGACCCGTGTTCAAGCGTTTCCCCGGATTTCGACGCGGGCGCAACCTTACCCCACCGTTGGCCCCATCTCCAGACGTTTCAACCACCATTGAACCCCGTCACACTCTTATCACAGAGTTGGACACGTGTCCAGGTGTGTCCCCAGTTTTGGACGCTGGCGCACCCTTACCTCGCAGTTGGATCCATTTCCGGGCGTTACAGCCATTGTCAGAAGCCGGCGCACCCTTATCACACCGTTGGACCCGTGTCCAGGCGTTTACCCAAGAGACATTGGTATCTTCACTCTGAAGTCAAATGGCGACCTATTTGGCGAGGTTTGTTTGGCAACCTAGGAAACGGGTTTGCCAACTAGCCAGGCAAACGAACTCCGCCAAATGTCTTGCCAAACAAGATGTTCCGCCAAATGGATGGTCATACGAACCTTGCCAAATTGGTCGCCTCACAAACCTTGCCAAATTGGTCGCCATACAAACCTTGCCAAATGGTTCGTCATGCAAACCTTGCCAAATGAGTCGTCATGCAAACCTTGAAAAATGGGTCGTCATGCAAACCTTGCCAAATGGGTCGCCATACAAACCTTGCCAATGGGTTGCCGAACCTCACCAAATGCGTCTTCGTGCAAGCCCTGATTATTGCCTCATCATATGAACCTTTCATTTTTGCACTGCACTTGAAATTTCAACAGGTGTGGATCAGATCCAGGATGTACCTCGGATTTGGGCAACTGCACCAGCAACATCCATCGATGCCATGCACGACGGGAAGTGGCTCCTGCATCTCACCCGCATCGACGTCGTGCATTTCTGGATGTCGTTGGAATCCGCTGGACCCGGGCGACCGCGCACTACGATGCTCGGTCCGCCAAGGATCGCGGAGACATCCTTGATCAAAAATCTTGGATTGCATTCGTGGCGGTTGGGAATCCAGCCCATTGTACGCCACAGTTCCTCAATGCGTACCTCAAACTTGGGTAACTGAACCGACGCATCCACTCGAGACCCGAAGCGTCGTATGTGCTTTTCCCGGGAAATGGGTCGCCAACATCCTCTCCCGCCATTTGTCTTGCCAAACACCCGGAAAATGTGTCGCCAACATCCTCTCCCGTCATTTATCTTGCCAAACACCCGGAAAATGTGTCGCCAACATATTCTCTCGCCACTTGCCTTGCCAAACACCCGGAAAATGTGTCGCCAACATATTCTCTCGCCTTTTGTATCGCTAAACATGCTTGTAGTCCGTTCTCCCGGAAAATGTCTCGCCAAGCAAGATTTTAACCCGTAAAATGTCTTGCCAAACACATTCTCTCGCCAAATAGGTCGCCATTGAACTTCAGAGTAGTAGCGAGATCAAACAGGAAGAATACCAGAAAGAGAAAGAGAACGAAGTCTAGCAAATAATTTGCTTGCTTATCATATTGATCGAACCGATCTGGATATCGTCTGATACCTCTTATATGAGAATGATGCTAGGATGACCATTTCTTCACTACGGGCCAAGATGGGAGGGGCGCTTTCGAATCTTTGCAATCATGACGACGAGATTGTATGAGTCAGCATATCCGAGAATGCTTTCGCAATCGTCGCTAAGTGTCCCGTACCCGAAGCCTCGATAGGACCTGCATCTATCCGTTGCTGTCTTTTAGATCCAATGCACAACGATTGTGTCTTCAAGAGAGTCTCCCGTGGTCTTCTCGTCATGCAACATTTAGAAGTCATTTTTTCCTGTTCGTATTTCTCGTGAGGGTCCAGGTAAGAATTGAACCGTTGATCTGCGGTGACGATGCCGACCTTTATGAGGCGGTCATCGAAATGCTGCGTCAGACACGCAAATACGCGCGCGGTCGTGAATATTTTAACCTTTTCTGCACAGGTAGTTCATGTGACTGCTTCCTTCGGACAAAGTTTGAACTCCAGAATGCTCGAGAACCAAAACACAAACCTTCCGCCTTTCACTCATTTAGAATTACCTGATTATCCGGCGATATGATGGTTGGCGCGTAGTGGGTAAGATATCACCCGAGAGCAACGCGAGCAGAACCAACACCAAAAGAATTCTGATAATACGATGTCACTTAGACTCATTTATACGATAAGGCTGGTACTAATCACGACTAATCACCCCAATTTTAGTCTTCGGTTAGTCCGATGAGATGGACTTCTTTTATGACGACGAAGATTTGACCGACAACCTTCGTAAAAAGCGGAAAAGAGCTCAAATCACAGACATTGCAAAAAGATCACGAAAAAAAGACAGCTTCCACAAAGAAATTGGTAGCACTCATTGGCTGAAACACCATTAAGACACGCGTTGCAAAACTTAAGGTGGACGTATCGAAAACAAAACCGAGCAATTTTCTATGTGACATTGATGATGCACATGTGGCTGAACTTTTTGACGCACAATCCTTCTCACTAGTTCCTGAGCAATTCTTAGCAATTGCGTACGATAATAATGGGTAGGAGATTGAAGTACAATGACGACCTTTTTGTTAACAAAATTAGTTACCAGTGCGAGGTGCTGTGATGTTGCTGACTTATGCAATCAGTTATACTGAGGCGGTGCCCAGCTATCACGAATTACTCGACGGATAGCACAGACATGCAGCTATTTTAAAACTGAACAAAGAAGCACAACAATGTAGAGTCCAACCTTTTTTCGATAAGAAATTATGGTGGAACAGCTTGCTTTTTGAACTAGTCGCTAGAATTAGCTGATTGCATTCGTAGTTACGCATACAAGTATGCAACGCGACAGACGAGTCATCAAAGGGACTATGGATACTGGAACCTGTGCAGAAAGACAGCGGTGCACTATCATACAAATTATTCGAGATGATTATACCGAAAGAATTGTATTGAAAAGGTAAAAAAAAAGAGTCGGTATTGTTGCATTCAAAGGCTGACATTGGTTGAAAAAGACTCCGTCTCAGTTCCAGGTGCATCTGCTTTGTGTGTGTGTGTGTGTGTGTGTGTGTGTGTGTGTGTGTGTGTGTGTGTGTGTGTGTGTGTGT
>JARK01001692.1:134979-183703 GCA_000688135.1 Ancylostoma ceylanicum
TGTGTGTGTGTGTGTGTGTGTGTGTGTGTGTGTGTGTGTGTGTGTGTGTGTGTGTGTGTGTGTGTGTGTGTGTGTGTGTGTGTACGAGAACCAGCCATTGCCGTCGAAAGCTAACTACACCATCAAGCTCAGCGCGTCGAGCTATGTACGGAAATGTGGTAAACTTTGATTTTTACCTGGATTACCAGGTGTTTCAGGCTACCTCAGTCATGTTCAGACATGTCAAGTTCTTGAATAACCGAAAGTTGTTTACGCCCCAGTTGGGAGAAAACATGAGATAGGGAAGACGTGTAAAAGCGTGGGGACGGGTAGGATGCCTTTATGACGTAAAGTAGGAGCTAAGCGGACAGAGAAAGGCACGGATGATGGATGCTGAAGGATGGATGCGGAGGCTGAGCGCAAAGCTCCTGACGACGTCGTGATCGTCGTCAGGAGCTGCGGACGAAATTCTGTTTATTGACGCTTTGCTTCCATTGCGAGAATACAGTGAACGTCACATTAACTTTCGGGCATGGTTACAAACTCTTTGACGAACCCCGACGCCGTCGACGTCACTCCAAAAAAGCAACGACTTCGATCAGTCCCATTCCGAACGATTGACGCTCACGACGTCGTCGTCGGCGTCAGAAACTCTGCGCCAAGTTAGAGTTTGGCGATGGCACTCAGTAGCGAGATCAGGCTGGTAATTTCTAATTTATTTCGTTTGTTTGAGGGTGTTTTTCGGGAAAGTGACCCTCCCCTGCATCCAGTCAAAAATTGTGTCAACAACATGGGTTGTCGTGAAAGCACCAGAGATGAAGCCGTGCTGCTGTTCTGGTATTAAATAGTTTGCGTTTGTTCAACCAAGACAGAATAACTGAGCGAATAATCTTTCCCAAAATCTTAACTGGTGAAGGGCATATGGTGATTGACTTAAAGTCACATTTCTTGGATGAGTTTTTCGTCTTAGGTATAGCAGTCACAATAGATTGCTTCCAAAGTGACGGGAACTCACAGTGCAATAGAGATATATTGAAGATAATAGAAAGTGGCTTGCACAATACTACAGCACATTTTTCATAAAAAAAAACTTGAGGTATCCCATCAAACGAAGAAGATACGGGATGCTTTAGTTGTTTCAGATGTTTGAGAACTGTTGAAGGTTACACAATAATAGGACACTTTTGATTATTAATGATGGTGCGAGACAGCGAGAGAATATCGGTTGAGGGTGTTTGAAAAACGCTAGCAAAGTATTGGGTTGTCCGAAAAATAATTAGATAAATTGGTATGGTAAGTTTTGAATATCATATCTCGGTTAGTTGCGAAGGTGGACTAACGGGAATTCACATGTTGATGTATTGCGTGGCAGAGGCTACTCCAGTTCATTTAAAGTGAAGGAAGCTGTACGGGAGGGAAAATCATTCATCAGAGATGGATCTGAAGAATCTGAAGAAAAACGTCTACCGAGCAAATCTACTTCTCCAGTATCGTTGCGGCAGTACAGCTGACGAGGCCCACCGTTTCTTTCTGGGTTCTATGGGCGACCAAGCCCCCTCCCGAGCGACGTGCTTCATCTGGTACCGCAGGTTCAGGACTGGAGAAGAATCACTTGATGAAGCACCTCGCATAGGAAGATCACCCACGCAGAAAAGGAGCGTCGTAATCGCCACTTGTGAAGGCCAGCCGGGTCTTTCTGTGCGGGATATAGCAGACAACTCCAAGGTCAACTGTGCACGACGTCCTTCGGACGTCCGGCAAAGTTTCGAAGCTTCCTCGAGTTCTCCCTCACGCGCTGAGCCCATGGGACAAGAAGAGGCGCGTTGAAGCGTGTACTTCTCTTCTCAGCCGCCGTCGTACATTTGCTTGGATCGACCCAATAGTCACCGTGGATGAGAAGTATTGCTCCTACGACAATTCTGTACGCCGCAAACACTGGGTCTATTTCGAGGACCTACCGAAAGCAAAGTCAAAGCGCGAACAGCATGACAAGAAGGAGCTGTTTTCTTTTTAGTGGGACATCAGTGGTCCGGTCTTCTGGGAGCTGGTCCCAACTGGATCTATGGTGGACTCTGAAAGAGTAAAATTCTTCTCCTCATGGACAATGCAAGGCCACACATTTCGAAGAAGAGCTATAAGAAACTGACAGCTCTCGGAATCGATGTAATACCCCACCCACCATATTCGACTGACCTAGCAGCAAGCGACTACCACGTCTTCAGGTCGATGCAATCGTTTTTCGCTGGAAAGAAATTCAAAGACAGAGCCGAGGTCAGAAGAGGTGTCGACGGCTTCTTGAGCTCAAAATCTTCTGGCTTCTTCGCCCGCTGGATCCGCTCTCTTCCAGATAGATGGCGCTACGTAGTCGAACACAATGGGAATTACAAGATTGATTGATAGTGAGTTTAAATAAAATTATCCACAAAGTTGCAATTCATTAGATTTGTCTAATCACCCTTTCCGATAACCTAATATTTACCTAGTTACTTAGCCTTATCGCGATCACTGATGAGGTATTTACCCGAGTGATCAATTAGAGAAGGCAAATAAGAGTTATCAGCCTGATCGTCCGGCTAACGCGGACTCTCAGGCTCTTTTAGGCTCGCTTCGCTCGCCTCGCTTTCATGTATGTATACATTCCTCTCTACTGAGCGTCTGCCACACTCGCTGGCTGACGTGGACCCGTCCTGCGGCGTTCTCCTACTACTAGAAGCCAGCGTTTCCATAGCATTAGAACTTTTTCTATTATTTCCTCTACATCTTTCTGTAACTGTACAGAAATAATGACTAGAGAATTCCATCGATTGACGCTTATCGCATCTATTAGAAAATTCTTCGAACGAATCCGCTATATGAGAAACCCAATAGCCGAAATGCTAAAATGGTAGGCCTATGTTATGTCTAGCATCATTCCTCACTCAAGAAAATTGAAATTTGTCATCCCTTTGTCCGTATATATACTGCGTGTATCGATGTGCAGGGGCTCTTGTCTCAATAAACGTTGGACCATCCACGAGGGCCAAATCAACATCAGTACCGTCGCAGCCCTCAAACGTACCAGTCTTCGTCCGTCTAGCTCATCCTCTTCCTTCTATAGGCATCGTGCCCCTTCCCTTTTATTTGGTCCAGCAACCACAGGCCAGTATCATATCATTCCAACTGGGGTGTAAACAAATTTCGTTACTAAGAGGACTTAACATTTCTGAATATGACAAAAGTGGCCCGAAGCACCTGTAAGTAAAGGTGAAAATCAAATTTACAAAATTTACCACATTTCCGTACATAACTCGACGCGCTGAACACGATGGCGTCGTTTGTTTTCGACGACAATGGCTGGTTCTCGTGCACAGACACACATGCTAAGCCAGATAATAGAAAGTATGATTTTCAATCTTGGAGCGTATGTAATAAAATACTGGTTTTACTGATGTTCTTCTAGCAAGCCGACGCTCAAAATTAGCTGATACTTTTTCAGGTGGCATTCTAAATCCTCGCATACTTTTCTTAAACGCGGATCCCTTGATGAATCGTTAAGACAGCTGTAAAGGCGAAATTTCTGCTGAATGAGATTTTGAATGTGTAGGGGGCAGTTTCGGATGTATGCGTTGTAAACTTTGAAGGGCACGAACTTCGCGAATCTCTTTAATAAAGCGTCGTAAGCCCGAAAACAGCAGACATAAGGGGACGTCGCTACCCTGTTGCACAGCTGTGGAAAGGGCGCTTCGGAGCCAGGAATCTTGAAGATGCAAAAAAACGAGAGTTTTGATAGATGAGGAATGGCCAGTGTGGTGTGAGAGAGATGCCATATGAAGGCAACGCGAGCGAAGAAACAGCAGGTATAGGAGGATCATGACGCGGCGGCACTCATAGACAATGGTAGCCCTTATGCGCAGATTGTGAGACGACTGGCCGATTTTCAGGGAATCATACACGCTTTCGTTCCGGGACCCTCAACCTATGACACTCCGCCATGGACTCGATAGTGGTTTCGTCATCATCTTAAATGGCTGGATGACGAATACAGTTCGTGGCGGGACCCGCGTCTTCCGTTGGCAGTCTCGCAGCCAACGGGCAAGAGTGATTTTAGAGTTTCCACGTTGTGCAATATACGGGGCAGTGCAACTCACTCACATCGCACGATAGTGCAGTGGCCAGTGCCGGACTCGTCCGCCCTCTCCAAGGCGGCCCGGTGGCCTTGGTGGCCCCATTGGCAGCGGCGCGCTCGTCCGCGCCCTCCACGGTGGTAGTGATGTGGGTCTCTCCATGAAAACGCCAGGATACGAGTCCAGCAATAAGGGTCCGCTGTGGCCCAGTGCTGCGGAAAACGACAGAATACGGATCCAACGATGGAGGATGGGTCCGTCTTGGCGCTGTAGTGAGGAAAGCGCCAGCACACGGGTCCGCCGACGGAGGAGTGAGCTAAACGCCAGGATACGAGTCCACAGATGGAGAGTGGCCTCGCTGCAACGGTGCGATCTTCCGCTCTCTCCTCCACGGTGGCCGCGCTGCAGCGGTGCGGTCGTTCGCGCCCTCCACGGTGGCTTTACCAGTGCGAGNTAGTGAGGAAAGCGCCAGCACACGGGTCCGCCGACGGAGGAGTGAGCTAAACGCCAGGATACGAGTCCACAGATGGAGAGTGGCCTCGCTGCAACGGTGCGATCTTCCGCTCTCTCCTCCACGGTGGCCGCGCTGCAGCGGTGCGGTCGTTCGCGCCCTCCACGGTGGCTCTACGGTAGCAGCGCGGTCCTCCGTGAAAACCTCAGGTTACAGTTCCAGCAATGGAATATGGATCCGACGTGGCCCAGTACTGCGGAAAACGACAGAACACGGATCCGACGAGGGAGGATGGATCCGTCTTGGCGCTGTAGTGAGGAAAGCGCCAGAACACGAGTCCTCCGAAGGAGGATGGATCCACCATTCCCCATTCGTGAGGAAAGCGATAGAATACGGGTCCCCGATGGAGGGTGAGTCGATCGTGGTCCAGTAGTGTAGGAAACGGCAAAGTGCCGATCCACCTTGGCCAGGCAGTAATGGAAACGACAGGATACAGGTCCATTTTGGCCAAGTAGTGATGAAATTGACAGGGTACGGGTCCGCCTTGGCGCAGTAGTGAGGAAAACGCCTGAATACGAGTCCACCAAATGGGAATGGGTATACCATGCTCCATTCATGCGGAGTGAGATAGAATACGGATCCGACGATGCAGGATGGGTCCACCTTGGCGCAGTAGTGAGGAAAACGCCAGAACCCGAGTCCACCTATGGAGGATGGGCCCATAGTGGTCCAACACTGAGGGGCGGGTTTCAAAACCTCATGGTCCAACAGTGAGAAAAGGTGTTCAATTGTGGGTAAAAGGTCATGTGGCGGTTACACCAGTGGGGGGAGGGGTGGGTTCGCTTGCACATGACAGTGTTTGAAGTAGTATTGATCCTACGCACCCTTTCCGCTGTTTCTTGAATGTGGCTCCAGCGATCACATGTGCTCATTTTCATATGACCATACTTTTGTTGCCAACTCTCGTCCTCATTCTCATTTATGTCCCAATCGACAACCTCTACTTACCCTTGTCATCTTGAGTATCCCTACAGCAATCTCAATTTGAGTGATTCCGTGTCACTATTCGCGATGTGTGATGAAAACTTGTCGAGCAAGGCTAGCGTCAGAAGAATACTGGAAGGCCAACGTGAGCAGCGGCAAGACTGGTACAGAATCATGAGCAGGATTTTGCATTCGAGCTCAATTAATGATTAGTTTTGCTCTTTTGTTCATTTTCTGAGGACTTCTTGAGTTAGAGAATTGACTTCTTGAGTTAGAGAATGAGTCAGAGAAGTTATGGAATTAGAGTTGTATAATATAATAGAATAAATCACCGAGCAGAATCACTCATACAATTCTGGGGTCGACTCATAATTTTGGAATATCACCACAAAATCGATTCTGAATAGATGCAAGGACATTCCACTGTAGTCGGCATTAAGGAAATCTGGTAACGGAAGGTAAATATCACTAGGTGGTTCAGCCTCGATCAGAAAGGTAAGCGTGTTGTGATCTGATATGCCAAGCGGTGGTAAAATTTGGACATTCTTAGCAAAAGAGGAGGAGCTTAACACTAAATCTAGGATGGAGTGACTTCTGGTGGGTTCGCTCACAAGCTGCGATAGAGCACAATTCGCGAAAAAAATCAGTGAATTTGTTAACCTTGTGTGTGGGAATTGTACAGGGGTGGGGGCTAATAAGTTATTGCACATCGTTTGTTGCCTTGTTACTCTGTGGTTGTGGGATGACTTTCGACAAGCCAGGTCTCTCTCAATAGAACTGGATTTCCTATATTTTCTGATTGCAAACACTCTCTGGATACTCGAAATGTGACGGAGGAATTTCAGCGGAAACTTTAAGCTCAGATTTTTGGGGCCGCCAAATGCACTGATTCAGCCCGCAATTCCTGTGCAAAACAGCCGTAAAAACAGCTTTTGACAACAGATTTAAGTGGGATAAAAAACAGTCTCGTACTCTTGAAACCTATTTTTAGATGTATATGCAAAACCCACTGAAGATCGGGGTAGATAAGAGCACAGAATGAGGCTGTTCCAAAAATTGCTTGGATGAGAAAACCAGGCCTCAGGTTTCGAGGAGCACAGCTGGCCTGTATCTGGACGTATTGATGAGGCTAATGTCCATTCTGCAGCATTTTTGCTCTAGTTTTGAGATCACATTAACAGTCTTGCTGATGTCCTGTATTTTAACGGGGAAATTCTTAGAGCGTAAATTTGGAGGAATTTGGCCATTGCCGATAGCATGGAGTAGACGTGGCTTTTCGCCCGCATATTTGTTAGCCGTCGCTTTTTTGGGAAACCCCGGAAATATCTAGAAAGAGCACTTTTTGCTCTTCAAGAATCATCTGAGCGTTGAGGTCCATTTCAAAGATTTTGAGGATTTTTCCGGGAAAATTGTCACAACAACCACTTTTTTTCAGAAATTTGTTTCGAGGCCAGCTGCTTGATAGCAAGACCTTTATTATAACCAAAAGATACTTTGAACCTTTCTCTATTCGGCAGAGAAAAGAGCGGAACAATGCATGGGTTCCTGACGAAGAAATAAATGATTAAACGTTGCACAGAAACTTATGCCGCCTGTATATCCGGTCTGCCATACCGCTTCAACGTTAAAATCACCAAGTATTAGGCTGTCCCAAAAATAATGGCCGTTTTGGAGGTGCGCATTCCAAGGGGCGCAACTCCGTTCAAATTTCAGCTTTTCTTTTGAAATAAAAAGTATTATGATCAGAATTTCCAGCAGATTTTTGCAGTGCAATAAAATTCATAGAAAAGAGAAGCTTAAATCACTGGAGTCAAGGAAGTGCGGAAGGTCAATTTTTAGTACACATTGATTCACATGAATTTTCCAGAAGAAAAGCGGTTTCATTGCATGTTCAAAGAACTGCTCTATTACGCAAAGGTGTGGCCAACACAATATTACAAGGAGAGATCCAGCGCTTCACTCAGAGAAATTTTTCTTGGTTGGGTGTGAACCTGTGTGGATTTGCCAACTCCTCCAGTGGAAATGCACTTCTTCGGCTTACCAAAACTAAGGCGTCTTCTACCGAATCTTGCAACAGAGGCCCGAATGGTAACGAGTGAGGCACTGGGTAAATTCTGCCCTTGACCTGGTCCAGCTCCTGTCGAACACCTCGAGCAGAACTTCATCTATCAGAAAAAGTTACACTTTTCTGAAATGTCGAGATTTTTTGAATATATCCAGATCTCCCCCAATGATACGAGCAGGACAAAACTTCATTTTCTTAGGCAATGTCCACCAATCACTAAAGTTAGCCCACTTTTCCGGAAAATTCCGCAGCAGTGTTTATTAGAAAAATTAAATCAAATGGTGCCGCAATTTAAGCACTGACCGACGATGCTTTTTTTTCAAAATCGACTTCGCCTATACTTTCGCCATACTTAGTTGCCAAGAAGACTGAATTGCTACTGGTTTTGTTGCACACAACCTAGCTACTAACATTTTTACAGAGTGTTTCAGAATTCCCATCTCGCCTCTACAACTATGTTATCGTTTTTGAGAACTTTCATGACCATCACCTGATCAAAGTTGGAAACTCGTATCTTCCTGGAAGCGCTTTTCTAGTCACAGATTTTGTGTGCTTACAAAACGACTCCCTGGCCAAATGCAGAGCCAACACCAAATCCGGCTTTTGTTTTATTAGGACGGAAAAACAGCCTAAAATTGGGAGGGCCCAAAAACCATATTTTGCCTCATCGCACAATGTCGTCTGCAGAAACCACAAAGACGAGTAATTGAGAGAGTCTTTTTGGTGTACAGATAGATCAGATCTTCCTCCTCACAATATTTCAAAGTTTGCCTATCTTGCTCCTAAATTAATGGATTTATGAACTTCCAAATATCGCGGCCATTTATTTTGGGACAACCTAATACATATGTAGTATCAAATTTGGTGTAGCCGAGCAAAAGTCATTCAAAATGTTGGTCAGAGTTTTGTCTTCACGTAATGTTTATCGATCGATGCATTCGATTAACTGTTCTGTTCTGACCACTGTTCTGACCGTTTTATTTTGATCGTACTGTACGCTTGGTGGTGTACGCAGTTGCGTACAAGCAGCAGTGCAGGCTGGCGCGCGGTGCCCAGTGTGGTTTTTGACGTTCACTTTTGCCCACTATGCACTATATTGCACAAAAACACTTCAAAAACTGTGCACCACTGATTTCAAAAATCAGTGAAAACCTTTTCCTCTTTGTCGACGAAGTCGACGAAAATTAATCGTGATCAGATTTTAATATGTGTGTTATGAGTTTCATTGAATATGGTTTGTTATGTTTATGTTTGAGGCTTTATCATAAGTTAATCTCCGTTTTGTTTTCATTCTTGTCATCTACATGGTGTATAAAAGATGCTGATAACCTCTATCGGGGCCTTTGGAGCCAATAAAGAGTTGGAAAGAAACTCTTATTCACAAGTTAAGTCCCGCGTGGCAGACAAGTAACTGTATTCCAGCTTAAGACAAGTTCCGCTACATGGTGCATCGGTACCATCAAGAACTCAGGTCGGTTATCTTTTGAACTTTACAAACACTCACTAGAGTCTCTTCTACTTTTTCCCAACGAGTTCAATCCCTTTAGGGGGCTAAGTTTTTCGCAGCGAGGTAACAAGTTGGGTAGGTACAAGTAAAACCCTTAGGCATCATGTCGTGTCAATTTTCGACTCCTAAGAGGTTACTTACGCACTACTGCAAGAAACTTGAAACAGCACTGACGCGTTTCAAGACCGACAAGTTAGAGACTCTAAGTATTGCATCCGTGGATGAGGAACTCTCTCCCACATTCGTACGGGACAGCCTTCAGCGCTTAGAAGAAGGATTAGGGGTAGTTGAAGCTGCAACCTCTAAAATTCAACAGTTGTTACAAGATTACGCTGTGGACTTAGCGGCGTTAGCAACTCCGCTACCGAAGGAAGAAGAAGACTTCGAAACGTATTCCTCTAAGGCAGAAGAAATTCTCACTTCAGCCTTTGACTACAATTTGCTGCTTCAAGCACGTATTCGCGCATTCAAATCTCTCACACCGCGCTTGTTCGCACCCCAAAGCATCACTAGAGCGCCCGGTACAAGTATGCAGAGCGAACCTCCATTGGCAACTCCTACAGTGAGACCGCTTGAACTACCTACACTCCCAATACCTAAGTTCAGCGGCAATGTGTGGGAATGGGGCAACTTTTGGGAGCTGTTTCATTCCAATGTACACTCCCAGTCTGTCTGAGCTTCACAAGTTCAACTACTTGCTGAATGCTCTCAAAGGGGAAGCCTTAGAGGCAGTGAAAAAATTTCAAGTGACGAGAGAAAACTATGCGAAAGCTCTCGATTTTTTGAAAAACAAGTATGGGAATACGGAGGAGCTCGTCTTTCGACTAATTGATAAACTAGACAGTTGCTCGCTTCGCTCACCCGCTATACGCGATCAGAGGAAACTGCTTGAGCAAATACAAGTGGTAGTAACGCAACTGGAGCAGAAAGGGGAGAATGTGAACAGCCAATGGTTGATCAGGCGAATTTTATCCAAGTTCCCTCATGGCATTCAGCGCAGAGTCCTCGTCAAGAAGCAAACACTTACGATGGACAACACGTTCACTATGGATATGCTTTTCCAGCTCCTAGAAGAGACCATCTCTAACGAAGAAATGGTAACACTCTACACTGGCGGAAACGATCGCTCCGCACAGTCAACAAGTACTCGTGTTGACAACAAATCAAAACAAGTCCGCTTTGCGGTTTCCTTTTGCATGTATTGTAAGGGAAACCATGAATCCTTCGAGTGTGACAAGTATAAGACACCCCAAGAGCGATCACGATATCTCAGAGATCACAAGTTGTGCTTAATATGCGCTTCTCCGCAGCATATTACATCCCAGTGTCAAAGACGCCCATGTTTCAGCTGTCAGCAACGACACCATACGTCATGCTGCTTTCAATCAGGCTCAAAAAGATGGAATTCCATCCCGGAAAACGAACTTAACTACAAGAAGGAAGCCAGAAGAACCTCAACCGGAGGAAAGAAACCGAAGCTCTTCAAGTCTTCGGTAAAAGTGAATCAGCTCGGCAATGAAGAACAAGAACACGCATCTCTAGAGGAGCAATCCATCCTAGAAGTTCAGTCAGGGAAATGTTTCCAGAGTAAGCAAGGGACCTTCTTACCCACAGGAGAGCTGACAGTGATGAACCCAACCACGAGAAAACTCAGGAAAGTCGATGTCTTGCTAGACACTGGAGCGGAAATCTCCTTTATTGATACGACGCTGGCAGAAGAACTACAACTCCCCACAATAAAAGAAACAATGTTACGTCTACACACTTTTGGGTCGGACAAGGTAAAAGAGAAACGTTCACGCAAGGTCCCACTCGAGGTATGGGACACTGAAGGACGTCCACTATCTTTGGTTCTCTTTACGCACGACATTTTGACAAAGCCGTTCGCAACCGCTCCTGTCTGTGAAAAAGATTTAGTCTTCCTTAGTCAACAAAACTTATCGGTCAATTTCAGCAAGAACAAGTCAACAGTGAAGCCTTCTATTCTGCTCGGCTGTGACCAGTTGTGGACGTTATTACGAAAGAACGAACCACACCTGCAACTTCCTTCAGGATTACATCTGCTACCCACAAGACTGGGATATCTGGTTACGGGACAAGTGAACCAGTCTGCTTACGTAGAAACGCAAGAAGATGAAATGGCCAAATGGGATGGTTACAGGCTCTAGAAGGTCAGATCAACACAGTTTCGCTTCCTGATGAAACCCTGGACGACAACGATTGGGAAAAGTACTGGAGGCTAGAATCGGCAGGAACTGAAGAGTTTTCCACTTCAGAGAAAGAGGAAAGAGCAAGAACGGATCAACAAGTTTGGGAAGTTTTCAATCAGACGATTGAAAAACGTAATGACGGCTATTACGTTCGTTTACCATGGAAGGAAGTAAACGCTTCACTTCCCGATAATCGAGCTATCGCACAAAGTCGACTTAGTAGCGTATGGAACTCACTGCAGAAGGACGAAGACTTACTTGAAAAATACAATGATGTATTAGGTTGAGTCAAAAGTTCTCGGACAAATTGACAATATTTTTGTTTTTCTTGCAATTTTCAAACGATAAGTGTGAATCATTTGAGGCATGCCCTAAAGGCATCGCTGGTCTTCTGCCAACGTTTAGGCAGATCGTAGGTGCCCCTGCTCCAGAACGCTGGGGACCGCTTCTTGAAGAAGTGCTCCAGTGCCATTTTGATGTCGTCGCGGATTTGAAATTTTTGACCAAATACATGACGTTGGAGATGCGGGAAAAGGTGGTAATCCGAGTAAGCCAGGTTTGAGGAATACGGGGGGAGTGGTAAAATGGTGCATCCGAACTTCATTCGTTCGGCATTGGCCGTTCTTGCAATGTGTGGTCGGACGCTGTCGTGACAGAACTATACTTTGTGCTGCTGCGGGCGCCAGTTTTCGAGATTTGCCTTCAAATTCCTCAGTCGCTCAAAGTAGACGTCTGCGGTCACTGTAGGTCCCTCGCCAAGCAGCTCCCAACATTGGATGCTGTGTACGCTCCACCAGATGCAGAGCATAACCTTTCCGGCGTGTACGTTGGATTTAGGGATGCCTCCTGCACCCGCACCTTTGTCAATCCAGCAGGCACGACGGTAAACGTTAGAGTAGGAAATCTACTTCTCATCCTTGGTGAATGGGTACTCAAGCCACGTGTGGGTTCGCTTCAGCGTGTGAACAGAAAGTGACATATCAGCGCAGCGGTATATGTCATACTGCATCAGAGCATGTGGTACACATCCACTGAGTTTTCGCGCCTTGCCGATCGACTTCAATCGACGAACAACCACGATCTGACTCATCGCAACAGCGACTGCCAGTTTGAGTGTTTTGATGTGGATCGGTTTCTACCTGTCTCCACAGCAAGTCCAAATCTAGCTCCATCGGGCTCTCCGAACTGTCTTTGTCTTCGATGGAATAGTTGCCCAACACGAAGTTCGAGGGCCACTTCTAGCCTGTAGCTCTAACGGGAGCATTCCCCTTGTAAACTTCCTCCAGACGTCTACCGATGTCCGCGTGTTCTTGACCAAATAGATGGAGAAATAGTAAGGAGTTGCGAAAGTGGAGTGGCGACGGCTTGTTTCTGCGCCGCACAGTGGCAGTCAAAGGGCTGGTTCGGTATGTTTGTTAGTATGCAGTTTGAAGCGCCTTTTATACTCTATCGAAAGGTAGTTAGCGCATTCCATTTACTTGGCTCATTGCTGAGTTATGGTCCCTAGAAGTCATCACTACCATATTGTCCGAGGACTTTTGACTCAACCTAATATTTGAAGATCAGCTCCGTCAACACGTTCTCGAAGAAGTTCCAGAACAGAGCTTATCACAAGTATACAGAGTACACTACATTCCTCATCAAGCAGTGCTAACACCCCATAAAACTACAACCAAACTCCGTGTAGTTTACGACGCTTCCGCACACTACAAGGGTTGTCCATCACTGAATGACGTCCTCCACCGCGGACCAGTGATCCTCCCACAGTTATTTGGAGTTCTACTCCGATTCAGAATTGGAAGAATAGCAATCACTTCCGATGTCGAGAAGGCTTTCTTACAAGTTCGCCTACACGAAGACGATCGGGACTACACGCGATGTCTATGGTTACGTAATCACAAGTTACCGCCAACGCCGAACAATATTAGAGTTCTGCGGTTTACCAGGGTAACATTTGGCCTGATTACTTCTCCATTTCTGTTGGCTGGAACAATACATTTCCATCTCGACCAACATAATGAGGACTCCCAGCTCGTAGCCGAGATAAAAGAAAACTTATACGTGGACAACCTTATACTCACTGTGGATTCTCTGGAAGAATCACTGTACGTCTACTCGAAAACAAAACAAGTATTTGACGAACTTAATATGAATCTCCGGGAGTTCGCGTCGAATAGCACCCAGTTAATGGCGAAAATATCAGAAAAAGACGCATCAAAAGAGCAGCTGCCAAAAGTACTGGGAGTTGCGTGGGATCCATCTTCCGATTGTTTCCGACTTTCGTGTACTCCAAAAATCTACTCGATCATAACGAAAAGAACGGTCGCAAGCACGCTAGCATCCATATACGACCCAATGGGCTGGCTACTGCCTTTACTTCATAGGGCAAAAGTATTCCTCCAATATCTATGGAAGGAAGGGTACGATTGGGATACGCCTTTGTCACAAGTTCATAAAGAATCATGGATGCACATCTACTCTGAAATGGAAGGATTCACAAAAAACCTTCCTCGATTCCTTTGCACGAAACACACCGAGTGTATTCTGGTGACTTTTGCAGATGCAAGTGTGGAAGCCATAGCCACAAGTATTTACTTGCAATCGCAAACAAGTACTTGCCTCCTCATAGCAAGAGGCAAATTGCCATCTGTTAAAACTACTCCGACAATGCCGAAAATGGAGTTGGACGCTGTGACTTTGGCCCTCCGTGTAACAAATGCAACTCTATCCCAACTCCGTACAGTTCTGAGGATCCCAAAGGTCTTTATTCTCTCTGATTCAGAAATCGTATTGAGTTGGATAAGACGCAGACCTCTGAACAACGTTGGAATCAGAATATTCAACCGACTAATGGAAATCGGTAGCATTACTCAACACCTACAAGTTTCGGGCCATCGGATCCTTTTCGGTCACATCTCATCGCAGCATAATGCAGCAGATTGTGCCACTCGCGGTCTCACTCAGAAAGAGCTAGTGGATCATTTCTGGTGGACAGGACCACTCAATCTTCGCAACCCTCCCGAAACATGGTCAACCACTTTTCATGAGTTTGACCACGACAGTAGTCCTGAAGGAGAGATGAGCAAAGCAAGCAAAGACTTCAAGGAAAGGACAGAAGACACGGAATCCTCTCCAGAACAGCGACAAGTTCTAATGGCCAGGAAAGACGAGTTAGACTTATTCCATTACTTGCAAAAATATTCGCTTCGGAACGCCAAGCGAATTGTAGCAATAATCCTGAGATATATCAGGATTCTGGTGTGCCGAATCAATGCAAGAAGGCAACATCCCATCAAGCTCTCCTCCCCTTTGGAAGGAGTATCGGGAAACAACCAGGCCAAGATTTCTGGCACTGAAATCGCTATCGCCGGCAAGATACTCATCAAGCAACATCAGTTGACGACTATCACTCCTCCCATACTTCGATCTCTGAAGCATCTCAACATCAAGTAGGACCAAAATGGTTTGCTGCGTTGGTTCGGACGTCTGGGACGCAGCGATTTACCTGCTGAATCTAAGAACGCATCGATCATCCTACAGAATTCATGGCTCTCGCAGGCAATAATTCGAGATTGTCATGAAAAAGGTCACTCCGGAATCGGCCACACTATGTCGATTGTACGAGAGCAAGTTTGGGTACCAAAGCTACGAGCACAAGTAACGCGAATCATTCGTCGCTGTATACTATGCCAGAGATTTAATAATCTCCCATATCGATATCCCGAACAAAGTGATTTACCGGAGAGAAGAGTACAACGATCACGTCCCTTTTCACATGTCGGACTCGACTACTTCGGACCACTCTCTGTTACTCAGCTAGATGGCACCGAAAGCAAATGTTACGGCTGTATCATAACATGTATGGCAACCCGGCTCATACATCTCGACCTTGTATCGGATCTTACGACTACAGGCTTCCTGATGATGCTTCGCCGATTTTTCGGACGTCGCGGCTTATCAAACTCTATTACAAGTGACAATGCTCCAACCTTTGCGTTGGGAGAAACAATTCTCAAGGAGTGTCTTCAAGCGATTCACAACGATCCGACGCTGGAAAGGGCGGTAAGCAGCAGAGAAATCGAATGGAAACACATCACTCCATACGCACCATGGCAAGGAGGCTTTTACGAGAGGTTAATAAAATCGGTGAAACATTCCCTATACAAGTCCATAGGAAAAACGAAACTGACATTCGAACACTTGTCTACAGTGCTAATAGAGATCGAGGCACTACTCAACACCAGACCACTACTATATGTGGAATCTAACACCACACGAGAACAAATATTACGACCTATCGATTTCCTTCAAAATCCCATAATCCCGAGGTCCCATATCCACTGGATGTTCTGAGTGAAGACAAAGAGGATCCATTATACCTCCCATCTGATGAACAGGCTCTCATTAAAACTAAGCAACAAGCAATCGAGGCTCTGCGATCCTCATGCCAGTTCACAGAAAATTTTTGGAAGATCTGGAAGTCTCACTAATTGGCATCTTTACGCGAAAAACATCAACGCGAAGTAGGGAAAGGGAGAAGCTCAAAAATACTCCCTAAGGAAGACGATATTGTCCTGATAAGTGAGCCGATACAACCTCGACACTCGTGGAAAATGGGAAGAATAAAAGAACTGGTAACGAACTCGGAAGGAATTGTACGTGAAGCAATCATTACGCTACCATCACATCGACAGATACGGAGACCAGTGAACCTTCTTGTTCCTATGGAACTTGATGATAACCCCAGTTGCAGCAACAGAGAGGACGAATCGATATCACAAGACAAGTCCACAAGTTTGGGAAATATTCAGGCTATTCCAACCGACGACAAAAGTGACGGAGGACAGTCCAAACACAACGAACAACGAACAAGTCGTTATAATCTTCGACAAAGGAGACAAGTTAATTACAAGGAATTCCTCACAGTCTCACAAATAACAACTGCCCTGGCTGTGCTTCTGACAGTTGTGGTGTTTGGAGAAACAGCCCAAACCACCCCTCTGAGTGCAATAGCACCTATGAGAGACTACGTCGAAGCCCGAAACATACGATGCATCAAGGGTGGCGTGGAACTTGCTTCAATAAATCAAATCTCGTACGAGGTTTGCGCAGAAGAATTCTGTACGATATACGAAAGCCCACAAGCCAAGGAAACCGTACGGTTTCCTGCACAAGTTGTGCTACACGAACACCAAGTCCAATGGAAATTCGTCAACGATGAGTCTGTGAAAACAATCGTGACTACGTGTCCAGCCGCTCCGTTCTGTGAACACATAGACTGTACCTTCTGTTCTGCGGTAATTTTCAATCCCGAATGCTGGCCGTTTAAAGCTATATTCGCCACAACCATTCTTCTCTACTTTGTCATCACTGGGTGCTACGTGTTTCTATATGTACCTCTTACACTCGGTACCCCCTGAGAATCCTCAAAAGTTTCGCGTGCAGCTGCATTCGCAGATCGTTCATGGGCATGGCACAAGTACTGGAGCGACGGATGAGACATCGCCAACGTCCGGTTGACCTGGTGGAACTCCTAGCCTTAATCTGCGTGATATGTTTGGTAAGAGATGCAGAAACTTGCCAAAAAGTGAACCTATTTTCTCACGTCTCTACAGTTTGCTCTCAATCCAACGAAGGCCAGCTCTGCAAAGTGCAGCTCTCTGAAGTCTTGAAGATTAATCCTTTCAAAAGGGAAGCATGCTTCAAGTTACTTCGTAATGAGACTTCTCTACATGAAATCCGGATTCAGTGGAAATCACTTGCGCTCATCTGCGAGCCCGAAACTGCACTATTTACACGTGACACTGCTTATCACGTGGTGGACAGTAAACGATGCCCACACACCGGATCATGTAAAGGAAAAAAGTGTGCCTCAATAAACTCTACAAGTTTATTGCCGGAACTAGAACGAGGAAACAAGTACCCTGGAATAACAGCGTGTATAGAATCCTGTGGTGGGCCAGGTTGCGACTGTTTTTATTGGAGTTCAGGATGTTTGTTCTATCGAATCTATCTGACTCCAACATCATCACAAGTATACGAAATATTCCGCTGTACCCGCTGGTCAGAGGCAGCAAAAGTGGAAATTAAGCACTTTGATGCCATTCAAGGGAAAACTCGAACCTACGTAGCTCATATGCGACCGAACATACCAGTCGCCTGGAATTCCTTCACATTCACTCTTAGCTCGGTTACAGTTCCCCCGACTCCACTACTGAACACTCACTTCATAACAGATGGAAATAACACAGCAATTTGGGACTCTCACATGATACCACCTCTCCAGTGTCCTAACAAGGTTGCCGCAGAAACCCTCAACTGCACGGTGGTTGAAGACTGCACCTGCTATCCTGCTGAAACCCAGGCTAATTGCATGTGTAGGGAAGCAAACATTTCAACGTGGTTCAACAGTGTACAACATATGCTTCCAATTGTGCAACCTGCGGTCTCCTTTGCTAGAACTAACCACGAACAAGTTCGAGCAACAATCCCAAATATGATTACTGCTGAGATCATACTAAACATCCAAGACAACTTGAGAACTGACATTATCGTTGACAGTGTTGTTTGCACAATTGATAGTACAGTTCTCAGTGGATGCTATCGATGCGCGAAAGGAGCTCAGGCACAAGTTAATTGCGTCTCGTCTAAGAGTACTCAGGCTGAAATAGAATGTTCCACTACAAGTTTTACAATACCCTGTGATCAAAAAGGTGTAAGATCGGTGCTTCACTTCAGCTTCAGTGAAGCGCGCATACGCGAAACGTGCAGAGTATCATGTGGAACAGTAACCACAAGTTTCGAAATCGCCGGTATACTCAAGTTCACAAATACTGCAAGTAACTTGCTGAACAAGTGGCTTCTGGGCAACCCTATTACTGACTTTGAGGTACAATGGCCCGATTTCTGGCACATCGCAGATGTATTTCTACAGTGGTACAAAACCCTGCTAACGGCCCTCTTGGCCTTAATTCTACTGTTAGGGTTGACCTATGTCTATCTTTCGACCTGGGGCGCTAGAATCACAATAAATGTACTAAAGTTAATGATGCGTCTCGTAAGAGGGCTCTTTCGTTTATTTTTTCGTGTTCTATGTTGCCTCTTCAAACAAACTTCTCAGACGAAGTCCACTAAATTCTTGTAAAAGGTTGGCTAACCCTACTCATCCTAGACTAACTGCTCTACAAAAATCTTTGGTTGTGTTTCAAAGATTCCAATCTCTAGCATTCTCAAGTTTCAGAATGGCTATGAAACAAGTAGAACGAGAACTGCACCACTTGCTTACCCTCCTGGAGAACGAAACACCTTCTGCGTGCTCCTTGGAAAACGACCTCACGCTACGACTTGAAGCAATTCATCGACAAGCAGCTACAGCAGCCACGATTAGGCTCGACTGGAACCATCTCAAAGGTGACCAGTCATTCACGCTGGGCGGAGCAGGAGAACAAGTTCTCCTCATCAACAGAATCCTACGGGCAGCAAGCTTTACGAAAGAAAGGATTGTGTGTCTAACCACCCACTATTTCCTGACAAGTAAATACTATGAGCAACAAGTCGGAATGAAAAGAAGAATGGAATGGTCAGTCGCACAAAGACGAGACACCAGCCTTTCTGAAGTACTAGCACTGGTCAACGAAGCGCTGAAGACCGTGACAAGTGTAATTTCTGACCTTGAAAGGAATCTTCAAGACGCTGAAAGACGTCTCTACAGTGCAAGTGTGAAGGACGAGACAGAAATACAAAGGCGTATATCGTTCCTGCTACAGAATAGGATCAACGATTTAGAACAGGACCTGGAAGGCTTGAAAAGAGAAAATCTGGAGCTGAGATCAGCATTGGAGGCTAAGGAAGAAATGGTCACTGACGAAGATGCAGTGAGAGTAGAGCCCATGGAAAGCAGAAGAACAATGATTGGTCAACAAGTACAAGTAAAAACAATCGAGGACCAAGAAATGGAACAAGTAGCTATGGAAACAAGTGTTAAGAGTTACGAGATCATCGGCACTCAACAAGTATTCACTGCAAAGGATGAGATCAGCGAGGAAAGTATGCCGGACCAAGATTACTTCAATAGAATGGTCAGCGAAGTCAACGCTGACTCAGACGAGGACATGGATGAAGATAACAGAAAACCAGGTTTGGTAGCCATTTCAAGTGATGAAGACGAAGCCTGGGAAGAGGAGGATGTATTCTCAAAAATCAGACGAGTTAATGAAGAAATCAAAGAAATGGAACAAGTTCTAAAAGAATTTCCCTACCGAACTATTAGTGAATCTTCGAGAGGAGTCGAAAATTGGGTGACCTGCGCATTCTGCAAAGAAGTCGGTCGTCATTACTCAGATTCATGCCCACAAGTAACTGATGGAGACGAAAGATACAACTTGGCAATATTCAATGGTCTGTGCAAGTTCTGTCTAAACAAATGTCCGCAAGGAGGATGCAAGTTTCGACCACGGACCTGTTGGTACTGCGAACGAATACGAGGAACAATTGCGGAAGATCTAATACCGGATGACAGAGGACATCACAGAGCTCTATGCAACGTGCCGAACGCAAGAGGAGAGTTGCGACGAAGGATCGAGGAGGCGAAAAGGCAGCTGGAACGACTGAGGAACCAACGAAGCTCGTCACGTCAATTGCCGGGCCGGAATGTCGACGAAGTCGACGAAAATTAATCGTGATCAGATTTTAATATGTGTGTTATAAGTTTCATTGAATATGGTTTGTTATGTTTATGTTTGAGGCTTTATCATAAGTTAATCTCCGTTTTGTTTTCATTCTTGTCATCTACATGGTGTATAAAAGATGCTGATAACCTCTATCGGGGCCTTTGGAGCTAATAAAGAGTTGGAAAGAAACTCGTATTCACAAGTTAAGTCCCGCGTGGCAGACAAGTAACTGTATTCCAGCTTAAGACAAGTTCCGCTACACTCTTGCTGGGGCGGCAGGGTGCCTAAGGCACTACGACCCCACATTCTAGTCGTTATAGTAAGGCGACACTCGAGGCATACTAAGGCTGTGCAGATTTGGGAGAACACACAAACGTGGAGAGACAATTGCAACGGAAGTGAAACTTCCCGGATTGCAACTTTAGACCGACGCTTCGAGAGCACGATTCTCATCATGGAGCGAGTCCAACAAGACAAACTAGGGCGCTTAACTATAGTTAGCAAGAATGAAAATGGCATCTGTTCTCGATCAAAGACATGTCATTGCCCGACTGTTTGTCTCTTTATCAAGCATTGGAATTGCTAGATAGGTTCTATTTGAGCATTTATCCAGTGCTCCTCTCCTCCAGCACATTTTGACTGAGCTGGATCTTTATTGCCTTGTATAGGCATATTGCCTTGGGAGCTCTCAAGAGCGCCTCCTAGAGCAGACGTACGCGAGACGTAAGACCAAATCCTGCGTCTCTCGCTCATTAGAGGAAGACAGCGATAGCCATTTGAGCCACTGCAGACAATTCTCCGACCATGTGTCGAGATCGATGAAGGTCATCAAGTTGTGATTGCCTGAAGTGCCTGATCCCGAAACAACGAAGAAGAAGGCTACAATGTCGAACCACACCACTCTCCTGCCAGCCACAGTTCGAGCAGCCGTCGAGTCAGCCACCTCCACCTATCGCCAAGGGACAGCTATTCCTGTGATCTTTATGATGTTGTTATCGCTGTTCCCCTTATTTGCTTGCCGTCGTCGCGGAGTGTCATCGACAGAAGCGATGTATCCCACCCCCTAAGTATTAGGTCCGTGCAAAAGTTCTGGGGCAGTTGCACCTAATTTCTTTGATGCGCCATAACTCAACTCAAAGTCAATCATTTGATCCGAACCAAAAAGCGTTGGCATCTCTGTAATGTTGTCAACAAGGTGCGCTAACGATTTTTTTCAGAGGCACAAAATTTGACAGGTTCATACTCCAAAGAGCGGCACACGTCGTTTCTGAGTAGGATCTGTTCACGAGATGTTTTACAGCGGATGTAAAGTCGTAGAGGCTTGAAAAGAAGGCGTTCTTCTGGAGGTTGGTCTTGAGAGTATACACGCTGAGTCAGAACTTCGGGGACCATTTGGTCATCCTTTTAGACGGTTGACACTGCAACACGTTAGTGCGTGCTATACCGCAGCAGAGATGGCGGACTCACACAAAATCCATCTCCTCATATTTCCTCTCATACTAACTCCCTCCAAGTCACGTGGCATGAGTGGCTATTTTCCTCGCAAAGTCCTGCACACTTTCCACTAGGTCTGATTCAATCCACCCTTTATGGGAGCCTTTGTGCAGATCAAATTGCTGATCAACTTGTGGGACACTTTGCAAGCTCTCATCTCCGCTCAGAAGTTGTAAGCACCTACGAACTGTTCCCATTTCGGAGAAGATACCCTACATAATCATAATCTTAATTGTGGGAGTCGCCTTCCCTGCGAATCGGCCGAATTTGAATTCATAAAGCAAAATTTCGCGAAATTGCTGATTGCACGTAGTATTGCTCCTATACCTGAAACGCAGCGATGCTGTGACGTAGATCAAAGCCAAAAGTGGTAAGGGTAGTAGATGTTCCAGGCTACCAGCGCACATGAAAAGGATTGCAGAATATTGCATCAATAAGAAACAAAACTATGTTAAACAGCGAATTACCACCAACTGCCCCAGAACTTTTGCACGCACCTAATAGTTATTGTAAGGCGCGACCCCTCATTACATTGGCGTGGCCAAAGTGACCTAGGAGATATCCACCCTCATATATCATTCCGCTCATGTATTCCTCCTAGGTTGCTCGCCTACACAGTTGTCTCATTATATTGGATCCGGCTAGGTTGCTCGCCTAGACTGCTGTCTCCACTTGCCCTTATTACAGTGCTCCGTGCACTGTTTTGTCTGTACATTCCATTTTTTGTGCCATTAGGATAAATTATTAGAAAGAAACTGCTTACCTGTACACACTTATCCTCTCCTTTCTTTCGCAGTCAAAACACACATCAGTAGGCGCGCCGCCTACTACTTTTGCATTCAAAAACCTACCACTGAACCACCTCACCAGCCCCAACGGGCAAATCCTCTGCTGCCACAGCACTTGTACGCTAAAGCAGCACACAGTTTTTCTTTCCTACCCTTGTAGTTTTCGTTTTCTCGATGTCATCAATGGTAACTGCATTGAATCTGACATGCAAATCCAATATAAGTCCTTGACGGAGATGACAGTTTTTAATCTTCGACTCTATTCATCTCAAATCAAATATGGAAAGTGAAGGAATAGATATAGTCAACTCCAAATGTCCGTAGACAAGAGTTGGGACCGCGACGCGGTTTTGCTCCGCCTCTCTGCCCTGTATGCCACGCTGAATCCGTGCAGCAGACAGCGAGAGACCCGCGCCGCGGCCCCAACTCTTGTCTACGGACATTTGGAGTTGACTATATCTATTCCTTCACTTTCCATATTTGATTTGAGATGAATAGAGTCGAAGATTAAAGACTGTCATCTCCGTCAAGGACTTATATTGGATTTGCATGTCAGATTCAATGCAGTTACCATTGATGACATCGAGAAAACGAAAACTACAAGGGTAGGAAAGAAAAACTGTGTGCTGCTTTAGCGTACAAGTGCTGTGGCAGCAGAGGATTTGCCCGTTGGGGCTGGTGAGGTGGTTCAGTGGTAGGTTTTTGAATGCAAAAGTAGTAGGCGGCGCGCCTACTGATGTGTGTTTTGACTGCGAAAGAAAGGAGAGGATAAGTGTGTACAGGTAAGCAGTTTCTTTCTAATAATTTATCCTAATGGCACAAAAAATGGAATGTACAGACAAAACAGTGCACGGAGCACTGTAATAAGGGCAAGTGGAGACAGCAGTCTAGGCGAGCAACCTAGGAGGAATACATGAGCGGAATGATATATGAGGGTGGATATCTCCTAGGTCACTTTGGCCACGCCAATGTAATGAGGGGTCGCGCCTTACAATAACTATTAGGTGCGTGCAAAAGTTCTGGGGCAGTTGGTGGTAATTCGCTGTTTAACATAGTTTTGTTTCTTATTGATGCAATATTCTGCAATCCTTTTCATGTGCGCTGGTAGCCTGGAACATCTACTACCCTTACCACTTTTGGCTTTGATCTACGTCACAGCATCGCTGCGTTTCAGGTATAGGAGCAATACTACGTGCAATCAGCAATTTCGCGAAATTTTGCTTTATGAATTCAAATTCGGCCGATTCGCAGGGAAGGCGACTCCCACAATTAAGATTATGATTATGTAGGGTATCTTCTCCGAAATGGGAACAGTTCGTAGGTGCTTACAACTTCTGAGCGGAGATGAGAGCTTGCAAAGTGTCCCACAAGTTGATCAGCAATTTGATCTGCACAAAGGCTCCCATAAAGGGTGGATTGAATCAGACCTAGTGGAAAGTGTGCAGGACTTTGCGAGGAAAATAGCCACTCATGCCACGTGACTTGGAGGGAGTTAGTATGAGAGGAAATATGAGGAGATGGATTTTGTGTGAGTCCGCCATCTCTGCTGCGGTATAGCACGCACTAACGTGTTGCAGTGTCAACCGTCTAAAAGGATGACCAAATGGTCCCCGAAGTTCTGACTCAGCGTGTATACTCTCAAGACCAACCTCCAGAAGAACGCCTTCTTTTCAAGCCTCTACGACTTTACATCCGCTGTAAAACATCTCGTGAACAGATCCTACTCAGAAACGACGTGTGCCGCTCTTTGGAGTATGAACCTGTCAAATTTTGTGCCTCTGAAAAAAATCGTTAGCGCACCTTGTTGACAACATTACAGAGATGCCAACGCTTTTTGGTTCGGATCAAATGATTGACTTTGAGTTGAGTTATGGCGCATCAAAGAAATTAGGTGCAACTGCCCCAGAACTTTTGCACGGACCTAATACTTAGGGGGTGGGATACATCGCTTCTGTCGATGACACTCCGCGACGACGGCAAGCAAATAAGGGGAACAGCGATAACAACATCATAAAGATCACAGGAATAGCTGTCCCTTGGCGATAGGTGGAGGTGGCTGACTCGACGGCTGCTCGAACTGTGGCTGGCAGCGCACCAAACTCCACGTCTCACCTATAGTTTCCGAAGACTGTGAACATACGAGAAGAGGAAAACTCGGGAACAAAAATAATTTTTGTGCTCAAAATTAGGTCATGAAGAGAAAATAACCACTGGTTTTCCCAATTTCCCCCTCCGTAGATTTTTAGCGAGCGTTTATGCTTGTACAAAGACTTTTGCCGCACCCTGTATGAACATATGTATGGGCATAACATAGTTTGCGCGATACCGTTTGATTTTCAAACCATGAGTTGGTAGTACCGCCAACATCTTCAATGATTGTATTCTTCTCTATTGCCATCGTGCAGACAAATATTCGTTTATCGAGGTCCAACATCTACTCTGGGAGATTTCGAAGTGGTTTCTAGATTCAGCGGGCTATGGCCTTCCTAAAGCCTTACGGGAATTTGGACTCTCTTCTGACACTTTGAAGAAGGCCCGAAATGAATTTCAGTTCATCAGGTTGCGCGCCGGGCCAACGTCACATCTACTTTTTGACAAGCCTGTGTCGCTACCAGTGGAGGGAATTCTAGAATCAAAAATATTATTTATGTTGACAAGGGGGCCGCTAACACACAACAACTATCAGCTTCTCCAACTTTTCCTTCTCATGTTTTGAAGATCGAATATGCTTGTCCAAAGACTTTTGCCGCACCCTGTATGTATTGGTGTTTGAGCTCAATTTTGAGGACATGCGTGATACTACTCCTTTGGCTTTTGTCATTATGTTGAATGGGAAATAGCAAAAGATGTGAAAGTTGGCTGAAAAGATGGCTGAGATAGAACTCGGTAAACCGTTCAGCTAAGTCTCAGGTTACTTTGCTTGCTTGCGCATAACCAACTCGATGCAGCTACGGTGAAATTGCACAGCTTTAACTCCGTAGCTGTTTTGGAAAAGCCAGGTATAACGCCCATACCCATGGCGACGGCGGCAGCGGAGGGCGTGGCAGCGCGTTGGTCCCGAGCGCGCGCGGGATTACGGTGGAGTTTGCAGCGCCGGGCCTGCAGAGAGTGGCTTCTACTGCGCGCTATGATCGCCTGCAAAAGTTCGGTTTCAGGTAGTTTAAGAAGCTCATTCTCACTGCTGGTACTGTCCTATGGAGAACTTCTTTTTTTTCTTTCTTGAATTTCTTGATTCTTGAATTGCACTGGCGGAACTCCCACGCTTCTTATTTCTACGCCGAGTTCGCTGGGACATTCTCGCAGATGGAAAAAAATTCAATAATTTACCAATAAATCAAGGTGCGAGCGAAAGTATTTGTGGAACTGTTGTAGAAATGTTAAGGGAGGTACGAGGCAGAAGTAGGTTTGCTGACCTGGCTTCATATGGCTATACGTTTACGAATCCTAGTCCTAGAAATCCATCCTCCAAGCGCCGTTAAAACATGTAAAGGACAGCCAAGCAAAGTTGTCCATACTGCATTTCTCAGGGTTTGAGGAGAGAGTTGAATGTACATTGGAGGAATATTGATATCCCACCTAAGGTTTCCAAGATTTTCTTTGCATACACTGTAAAGTATGCGAGCGGAGCGAGCATCAATTGAAGTCTGAAGTCCCGGACTGGTTATTAAGTTATATTTCCGCTCTACGCGGACAGTACGTCTGCGAAGACAAGCTTCCACTAGCATAGTTTATCCGAATATGGCACAGATACAATATACAATAATATAGACGTCGTCTGGCGATCCGGGTCCTGGGTGGAAGTCGGCTGGGTCAGAGGCGTGAGGATCACCTCTCGCGGTCGTCTGTCCTCGTTCTTGCCGCTTGCCTCGACTCGCCGCGTTTGATGCGTCGCGTCGCTCCTCCGCTCCCTGTAATCAGCAGCTTTCATCTCTTGACCATGATGATCGTACATTAAGCACTATCGATTCGGTTTCTGAGTTCTGCTCAAGCTTTACCAACTCTTACACCTCCCCCTATGCAAAATACGTCCGTCGTCGGACGAGGTTAGACAAAAGTTGAGACTGACGAAGCTAGGCTCACCTTTAGTCAAACAGATCGGGCAGGGTCGAAGTGCTTACGACCACGCCACGGTCATTGGCCCACTGCAGCAGGCGTCTCCAGTACGGCAGCTTCTCTAAGGCGCTGACCCGTCCCAGCACGAACTGTCCATGTCGACACCTTGTGACGGCGACGTTCATCCGACGCTTGTCGTCGAAAAACTCGGACTCGTCGAAGTCGATGTTGGTCCGTGTCGTCAACAGGATTACTATGTCCATCTCCCGCCCCTGGACCGAGTCTACTGTGTGGAGGGCCACCCCTTGCAGGGCCGCGTACCTTTTCATCATTCGGAACTGGTCCGGAGGTTGGATCAGACGGATCTGGTCGACGTTGAACCAGACATCTGGGAAAATCTACCAAGGGGGGCCCTCGTGGAAAATCTACCAAGGGGGGCCTCGGCCGAATCATCGTGGAACCGGTTTTCGGGGTTGGCGTTCCGGCTCAAGTGCTCTGCGACGACGTTTGAAGATCCCTTCAGGTATTCGATGACGATGCAGTTCAACTGCCCAACAAGCCAGGTTGTCATGCTCAGAGAATCCTCCGACAATAGCAGCACTTCTCGCCTAGTACACCGATAAGTGCTGCTAAATCGTCACGACAATATCCGTTCTTGTCATAATTTCGCCCTAAACGTGCTGATACTCTAGCCCCACAGTGCTGCCAAATGGGCTTGGCCCCGCCCACAGCCTCGCCCCAATGTATTCGTACTTTTGTCAAAAACTGCTGCCAAAAGTGGTGCCGCACCACCATACTCTCGCTCCACAGTGCTGCCAAAAATCGTGTTGTCAGGTCCCGTCCCAGTCCACCTTGATGGCCTAGTAGACTGGCTGGGCTGCGAAGCCTCGCTTCAAAGTTCCATGCGCCTCGGCAGGTCCACTTTTGAAAGAGCACGGAAGTATAAGAAAAATTTATTATGTGAATAATAGCATATCAAACACTTCAAATCTTGAGTTGAACTAAGGAGAAACTCAGACATTCGTGGGGGCGATGGGCAGGTAGGACCCCAACCGCTCCGCCCAATTTTTGAGTTGAGGGAGCGTATCTGGACGTCCAAGAAGAGCAAAGCGTGCTGCGCATAACCCTCGTCGTCCCCCCATCCACCGGAACCCAATAATGCGCTCCATTCCACCCTGCCACAGCTGCGAGGGCACATGGGGGAACGTCCTTCAATTGTCGGGGGTGGATGCCTCACGATTTTGGGTCCACCTCCAGGTACAACTGGGGGTGGACCCATTTCCACCAGTAGTCCACCCTCACGAATGTCTGAGAATACTAAAAAAAACGGTGAACTTCGAATGCTTCGGTAAAACACGTAAGTTATGAGCTATAACCTGGAACAACAACAAATGAAAATACTAAAAACGCTTCAAGTGAATGAGATAATACAACAGAGGTGCTCTAAGGAGGTATCGAAAACAAACGCATTCTAGAAGTAGAGGACTATTCTTGTAAAAAGCAGTGACAAGTTCATCTTCGGGTAGTAACGAATTCGGATCAAACCAGCTTTTCTGAAACCGAAGGAATTTCAAAAATCTGCGAATGTGCAAAAAGACAAAATATATCTGGTTTCACAGGGGAGGGGGGGGGGCATCTAACCCAGTATTAAATGCCCACAACAAAAAACGAACTCGGGCAAGAATATCACGAAAACCGAAACTGTATGGATGTGACGTAGTCAGAGAATTAGGCTTGCAAGTAAGTAAAGTGAGGTTATTGAAAACAGTCGCATCTCGAGGGACAGAATAAAGTGACAAGGAAACCCCACTCAAATTGCTCACGTGATCCATCGCACAATTCAACAGATTGACTCCATCAATATCGCCGTATGTAGCCAAAATCGCAAGGGAAGAAGCAAGAGAAGATCAGATAACGCAAACAAGTAGAGTGAGAGACAAAACAAATTCGTGGTCGGAACAAGTGTACCCCTCTCGGACAGTCATCAAATTTTTGTATCAAGCGGTCGTATCCCAGAGATGGAGCTTCGTAGATTTGTGGAAAAAGGAGAATCATCTGCTTAGCGAGAAGGAAAACACCTTGAAAAATTATAATATGCAAAGTTTAGACATTAACAACTTTAGGAAATCATTTCATTTAGACACTAGAAATTTTGTAAAATCAATTCAGCTCCAGAAATCACTAGAAACACTATAACTAAAAACCAGCATAATTTGAACGCGATTTGATTTGAAGATGCGTTCTTTAGTGAGGGAAGAAGATGAAAGAGAGTGAAGGTAAAAATAGAACAAAGAAGAAGCGTGGAAGTACGTAGAAATACCAAAGCGTGTTCCACAATTTTGAGTCACCCCTTCAAAAGACACCCGCAGTCATAAGCAAACATCCGTCAAATAAGTGTAAGCGGAAGCTGAAGCATGGCACACACTTGCTCAATTCAGCTGGCTGTCTCGGCGTTGCTTATACTTGCTGCGGGGAAAAGTTGAAGCGTCGATGCACTACGCAAACTGCAAGAAAAGAAATGCGGCGCGTCAACTTTTCCACGATGCAATCATAAACAATTTTCGGAATGATGTAGCTCCACAGGCAGACTAAAGAAAGGTAGCGGTAGGGCATAAGAGGATTAGATGGAGAGAAAATGAAAGGAGCGAAAGTATACATGAGATGTACCAGAGAAGAACAAAACAGTAGCATCGATGCTACACGCTACCGTCACCAAGTGCACGGAAATTCTTAGAGCTAAACAACAATAAACTAAGAGAAAGGACGAGTTTGAAACGAAAAATAAGAGAGAGAATAGATGCAAAACTGGAAAAGGAGGTAAACAAAGATGAGGCAGGAACGAACATTCAAGTCCTTGGTCTTTCAACCAAAAAAACTTACTCCAAGCAGCGGGTAGCTTTACAGGTTCCTCGTCTTAAAGCGCCGATCCTGTCTGCTAGCCGCAAGGACCTGAAAATAAGGAAGTGAGCTCACAAACACTCAGAAATGGTAGACAGAAGACGAAAAAAGAATAATAAAGCAAGCAAACAAAGAAATAAACACGAATAGTACAAGAGAGGAAACAACAAACATCAGAAAATACAATAGAACAAGGAAATATTCCATTCTGAGTGAAGAGAATGGAAGAATTTTCGAAAATCTGCCGCGCAAAACCCTCGCGCGGTGCGCCGTTTTCGGCCGTTCAAGTTTGAATTTAGCAACAACTCAGGAAATCTAAAAACCGTGTTTTGCATCGGTATGCATGGGTTTTGCATGACTTTGAGAAAATCGTGGGTTTTTCGCGGGTTTTGCATGAGATTTGCATCGGATTTGGAGACGTATGAGTTCTGAATGGGTATGTATGGGATTTGCACCGACTTAAGCAATGCTGAATATTATTGATTTAAAAAACCGGGTTTTGCACCGGATTAAACCGAGATTTGCATAGGTGTGCATGGGTTCTGCATCGATTAGTAAATAAGCGCTTATTTTATTTTTTTTTATTAATTACTGCCGTCGTATCTTCACATTCAAGGTGATTTATGCCTGTAAAAAATTTACTAATTGGTATACACATAGTTATGCCAAGAATTGGTAGGTTTCTCTGGAACACAAAAATATTGCATATTAAAATGAGGGGGATTCACCATTTTAATGTACGGAGCACCTCAATCGGACTTCCAGCAGGAGGAAACTGGCGGCAACCGAGTCACTGGTCGTGGCAGGTGATAAGCGTGTGCCGAGCATCCTCCGCAGCATGCGCCAGAGCAGAATTTTTGCCCCAAACCCGTGGGGGTGCTGCACCGCAACCTCACCCAAGCAGGGCCAGATGGGACCACAATCCATGCAAAACCCACGTCACCTCATGGAAAACCCATGCAGAACCCATGCAAAACCCGGTTCTCAAACCGTGTTTTGCACGGGATTTGCATGGGATTCGCATGAGTGTGCGTGACTTATTCGTGGGATTTGCATCCTTCAATCCGATGCGAAACACGGTTTTATCACATGCAGAACACGGTTTCTAGATTTCCTGAGAATACTCATATTTTCGCAGTGATTAATCAACACTGCTCCCCTTTCTGCGGCAGCTATGCATATCCTTCCCTCAAAAAATTGGGCGGTTCAAGTCTCGGCAGCTGATTAGCAATAGTGTTGCCACGATGCAGGACAATTTCAATATCTGCTACCCTCGCCAGAACAGATGATATCTTGCTGCTGCACGCAAAATGTGGGTGGAGCCGGCTGAACTCTCGGAGGATAGAGCTGCTCGATTCTCTGAGTGGGTCTTGCGGTGCCTAAGGAGGAATGTTAGCGGCTTGTGATCGGGAAGGATTCTAGTGCGATTCCCATAAATGGTTGTACGGAAAAATCTAAGCGCGCTAATCATGGCGAACAACTCTATATGCGTGGGACTCCATTTTTGTTGGGACGTAGACAGGGTATTGCTGAAGTAGCCTACAGCTGCCAACGAGTTGGAGTCATCCTGGTGTTGGAGTAACGCAGCTCCGACGGCGATGTTACTACCATCGGTGTGCAAGAGGGATTCCTCGTCTTGTGAAAACGCCAAACACGGACGCGAGGTCAGGGCTGCCTTTAGAGTGGAGAAAGCCTCGTCTTGGGCAGGTCCCCATTGAAAGGCAGTGTCTTTTTTGCACAGCTCGTACAGTGGGGCCACGATGAAGGCGAAGCCTCGTATGAACTTGCGAGAGGAGTTAGCCATGCCAAGAAAGCTTCTGACCGCTTTGGTGTGGGTAAGTTCTGACTTACAGAGATATTGCGGTCTGCTGAGGCGTAGGAATTACCGGAGATTTCATGTCCCAAAAAGGTGATTTTCGACTGCGCAATGCCGGTCAGCTTTTTCCCGGAAGCCTTGATGTTGAAGACGCGGAATCGTTCCAGCACTTTCCTAAGGGAACGAAGATGTGAGTCGAAATCGTTATCGAACACGATAATATCGTCGAGGTAAGCTAAGCAAATGCCTTCTAGACCTGCTAGAATGCGGGACATTGCTCTGCGAAAATAGGCACCAGCGTTACGTAAACCAAATGGGAGGTATACGAACTGGTAGATACCCCTGTGCGTGGCCCAACCACATTTAGCTTGGCTTTCCGAAGACAGCAGCAACTGCATGCACCCTGAGGCGAGATCGAAAGAAGTATAGTAGCGGTTTCCCGCTACTTTTTCCAGCAAGTTTTCGATCCGTGGTAGGGGATACTTGTCAGGTATGGTGATATCGTTTAATGGTCGGAAGTGGAGACAGACTCGGAGCGAGCCGTCTTTCTTTTTCACCTATACCGTGTTGTGAATCCACGGAGTGTCACTTCCTACTATGCGGCCTGAGTTGTGCAATTTATTGATGTGATCATCAAGTTCTTTCTGAAAACGTGTTGGTATACGCGTGGGCCGATAGCGCGAAGGAGGTATGCCCGTGGTTGTCTTGATGTTTATCAAAGTATGGTCGTAAGAGCCGAGATCATAGGAAGATAGTGAGATGCGGTCCCGGGATTCAGCAAAGAGGTCACGGAGCTGCTGTTTTTGCAAGTCAGTGACGTCTGCACGAGAAAGATCGATGGAAAAACCGAGTTCAGTAGCGTCGTTGGTGGTCGAGCGCGGTTCGCCGGAGAGGATGGCAGTGCTAAAAGCGCTGGCGTGGCTCTGTGATGGTTCCGTCGGGTAACTCGAGAACCGGTATAGCCTCCGTCAACTTCTGGTCCTTGAAGATGACTTTAGGTACGCCCGATGGATTGCTAAGAAAGAGCTAGACTCTGTCTTCTTGGAACACGGACGGGGCAACCTGATGTTGTCTTCAGGGAGGACGTTAGAACTGGCCAGAATGACGGATCAGTGCGGGTCCAGGCCAGTGATGTAACGAGGAACCATGGTTTCGGAGGCTGGTGGCAAGACGACAGTGGAGGAGGCTCGGACAGCTATAGGTGTCGGGGCATTAGAGGGTGGTGTCATCGCGTTGCCCGAAGCGAAAGTTAGTACGGGTATGGGTTCACCGCCGACCAGGAGTGTTCGCTGCTTGTAATTGAGGGCCCACAATGGAAGGCGTTGCAGCGTATCGTTGCCCAAAATGATGATATAGGCATCGACCGCTCGAGGGATGCATTCAGCCTCTGTAAAATGAACTACTTGGGTAAGAGAGTGGATTGATAGCGTTGAGCTGTGGAAGGGAGGAAATTTCGGTAACTTCACCAGGCCCGACCATGGAAGTAGAGCCATCCCGGGACGAGAAGCGTTGGACCCCCTTAACGGAAGTTAGAAAAAATTGGACGACGTCCTTATCGGTGACCGCAGCATTATTGGTGAGTATTCACGTGGCCGGATTCAAGACGGCTTGCCACGAGGATCCGCTCGGAAGCCGAAATTCGGCGAGAAGGTACTCGTAACAAGTAGAATTGAACGGCAAAAGGCCTACTGAGGCTGGCGGAATTGCGACACAACGGCGAATTTGAACATAGCCCCCGCCTAGATGGGAGGCGAAGTCAGGTCGGCCCAACAAGTTGCGCATGGTGAGTATCGGATTTGTACGCAAGGCAGCGTGCAGTGCGATCGTGAGAGCGTTAGTGCGTTCGCACAGCGCCTGGATGGCGTGGCGATAAAGCTATGCTACTGTGGATTGGACCGCACCTTCCACGGCTAGCAGTTGGGCCGAAAGCTGGTTAGATATGGCGATGCCTACATTATTGAGCTCGCTCCTACTTTTCCGGCGCAAGATCTGGATGGCATACTCCTGGTCGGTTACTGTCAGCTGTTTGAGGCAATCGACGACGATGGGACTACGATCTCCTTTGGATCACTGAGCCAGACGGGACTCATGAAGTGGACGGACATCTTAGCGACCGAGACGTATTGGCATTCTTCTTCGTGGTCGGGGACCAAATGACCACCGATCCGTCGTTGAGCGTGCATGTGCCTTCTTTATAAGAGCAAGCCAACAAGTCGCCCACTGCAGACTGAGGAGGGCCGTCCGCGTGGTGGGCGTGAACCGTGGTGGGATATAGGTAGCAGTTGGTAACCTGAATAGAGTGGTCGACGCAACAACCAAATGGGGCCGTAGGAAACTCAACATGCAGAGGATTGGAAGAGAGACAAATCTCGGAGTGCTCGGTCAAGTCGCCGTGGACGCATCGCTTGTGTAGGGACATTTGCCTACGTGCCTCCGCAGAGACTGCCAAATGAGTTTCCGTGTGTGCTTCACGGCGAACGCCAAAGAAACTCACTGAGTAGACGACAGAGTGCCGAATGATCTTGCAGAACGATGCCGGCGTGGAGTACGTCTTCGTGTTGAGGCAAAAGATATGCAGGGATGTCTCCTCCTGTCTCCGGAGGCGAAGAAGGACTGGGTAACAAGCCAGAGCAGTTGTACGACTCGGGAACGAATAAGAAGTTCGTTGGTTTGTCCTTGGGACGTCCGGTAAAGAAGAAGACGGGCCAACGAAGAAGAATGGGAATCGATCGCCGACTGTGCGAGTTCCTCATTCCGTTGAAGTAGGGCGGCCACGCGAGCGTTGGAATGGTCCAGCTGGGCCTCGCGTTCTCGAAGTAATAGCGAAAGCTGTGCGAAACAGGCTTGCATGTCATCCAAGGGAGAACAAGCGGCAGCAGATGGAGAGTTGGCCTCATAATGCACGAGGCGAAGCTGTGGCGCGCGGGAAGCCGACCGTGCCGCAACAGCGGTATTATTGTAGGTTCGCGTACCTGAGCTCCGGTCAGTACCTTCAGTCCCTGCCATGGGTGACGGACATTCGCGGCGAAAGTGTCCAATCCCTCCACAGTTGTAGCAGCGTTGTATGCTGTCCGCGGGCCGTTGGAGGCGTTGGGATGGCGGTACCTGAGTGAAACGAGAATTAGATGAGAACCGACCGCGGTATGGTGTTCGTTGACGGCCGCGCGATGGGTGCGGATGTTGGCGCGTTGATGGTTCTCGATTGAGACGACCAAGCTGATTATCATGACTTATAATAACGGGCTTAGTCTGTATGTGTGTCTTTGTGTCATGGAATTCGTTCATCCTGTTTCGCAGTATTGGTAGGACGGCTATCATGCTCCAATCATATCTCCAAGTGGTTTATCGATCCTCAGCGGGTACACCGCTGTTACAAAAGTGCACCGGCGCCAAAATGACGCCATATCAATGTGACAAGCAAAGTGTGCGCAAACGCAGGGAAACACCAGATGACAGGGAAGACGGGTCCACCGCTGTGATAAGGATGCGCCGGCGTCCGAAGTGGAGGGATACGGGTCCACCGCTGTGATAAGGGTGCGCCGGCGCCCTGAGGAGGGGAAACGGATCCGCCGCTGTGATAAGGTTGCAGCAGCTTTCAAAGTGGGGGAGACGGGTCCAACGGTCTAACAATGGTTCGCCGGCGCCTTAAGCGGAGCAACCACAGGTGAGGGTTAACTGATGGGGAAAGGGTGCTCCAGCACCCAGTGGTGGGAAAATGCTATGCATCTGAACCAACATTGCTCTATCTCTTTGCTCGCGTCTAACGACAGCGAAAAGATAACAAATGCTAGAGCACAGCAGCAAAAAGTTCACCATCCGCGTCGTTTTGCTCCCATCACATCCCCTCTCTCTTCTGTGCTTTCATCCTTTTATTTTTGCTTGAACACACCGCTCTCTGCTCTTTTATATGTTCGAACTAACTCCTTCACTTGATCAGTCAAAAGAAAAAGAAAGATAACATATTTCTCTTATCAACCAGGATTGACCGGTGATGTGTTAACATAAATACAAAGAAAGTATGGCGGGAAAGTGAGTATGCGAGCGAAGCGAATATTTATGTTATTTTCTTCGTAAGTTTGGAAGTCCAACGATAGCCGGACGGCCAGACTGGTTTTTTAAAATAAAGTGTAGGTGAGGGTAAGGTTAACTAAAGCGTCAATTCAGTTGGATTTGTGTTTCGAATAAAAAATAACAAGGCAGTAAAGCTCGTAGAGTGTGATTGATGTGTAGTGCGAAAGGTTTGGTGTCTTCAGACAGCAGACAATTATCTGTTGGTGATCAAGCAGTTGGCCTAAACATGATGTAAGGAGTATAGCATACTTCACAGCGACACTGTCGCTGCGACTGTTCACAGCTAAGTGTTTTCGTGGAACTATTTCTACGCCAGCACGATACTCAACGCAGTGTGATATGATATAGGAGTCTGTAACACTCTGTTATAATCATTTCCATTCATTTTCTTCACTGCGATGGTGTCGCTGTGTATACACAAACTTCGCCATGACACAACCAGGACTCAATGTGGGCGTGGCCTCGCCGAAGACTAAAAAGTAGACACAACCAGGAGTCAAAATGGCCTGATAACGTTGGTTGACACATCCAGCACTCAGTTTTCGAAGAGTCATGGTTGTGTCCACTAAATCTGAGTGCGGGATGTGTCTACCAATTGATACCGGCTGAGTGCTGGATGTGTCAACCATCTCTGAGTGCTGGATGTGTCTACTAAATCAGCCTAAGTTGGGCACTGGATGTGTCAACCAATTTTGAGTGCTGGATGTGTCCACTAAATTGGTTCAACAGGACTGCTTGTTGTGTTCACACCGGTCAACTAATCAATGATAACCATTCACACGTCCAACTTCTCGTAAGCGGTCTCATTTGTTATTTCTTTAAGTCCCCCCCCCGTTCTCCATCACGTTCATTCCTCGTAAGAGCAATCCATTAGCCCTGGGCAGCGACGGCGATTTGGTCGCCATGCGATTTAACTTGCAAACATCACAAAAGCTGCCGTGGTCATTCCAATCGCTTTAATTTGCAAGAGCCATCCAAGAACACGCGGCCGATTTTGACCAAATCTCACGAGAAATCACTTGTCAACCAAATCGCTAGCCAGTTGCGCTCTGGGCATACTTCATGTTGTGAGTGAGTCGTCAGCGATTTTCTTAATTTCTCGTGCAATCGCGTCGCTACGTCTAGACGAAGCGACGCGACGTAATCGCTCACTTTCACAGTTATTTTTGCTGGAGACTCCCAGAATTTCTGTTCATTCGTATAGATTTCTGACTCTAAAAAGCTCCGAGCACTGTTCTTATTCAAAATGTGAGCAAGTCTTCGCTTAGGAGAAGTAGTAACCTCCTAATTTGTTCGCGAATTTCATTACTTTGGAAAGTTTCAATCTTCTTTCTTCAAGACCACTCTCTCACCATTACGTGTTATGAGCATTTTGCAAAAATACCAACAAATTACAAAACAAGCGTTCCCATCAGCGAAAATATTGCATGAAACCAGTTTGAAATCACAACATACTCTTCCAAAACTAATCGGAAGGGAGCAATAACGGAGGAAACTTTTTATTAAGGGTTACCACCACTAGGTTAGGTGAAGAAAACAAGTGTGAATGGAGCTCAGAATTCAAGTTTCAGTGGGTTTAAAACAACGAATGTTTCAATGAGGTCGCCATTCATAACAATGCCCAAGCACGCGACCGAGTCGCGGCGACTGGATTGCTCGTGCAAAAGTCAGTCATGGCGACCAAATCGCATCTCTCGAAGTGTGCTCAAGGCTATACTAGCTACGTTTGACGTGCGCGCGTCTATATGATGAAGGATAGGACTAGTCGCATAGCTGACGCAACTCAGTCGCACGCGTTCACAATATCGCGGCAAGCGCGTTTCGTTTCATTGAGTGGGCGTCGATGGCGGCGACCCGTCTGCGGCCTCGAAAGGACGCGGCGCAACCGCTCCGCTCGAGCAGGAATTTTTTACCGGAACAACAAATCATGGGGTTTTCACGATAGTCAATTAGTTTTCTTATTAGTTATCATCGAAGGTGATGAACAACTGTCAAGGAAAGCCATATTCGCCACCGCGACTACTATTCTATCGTGAGCGGCGCGGTAGCGCCTTATGCTTTTCGAGGCCGCAGACGGGTCACCGCCATCGACGCCCACTGTACACGTCACGTTGACCAGTCTCCATGATGAATCTTCCGCAAATGAGTGCGTGCGTCCGACTAGTATAAATTGCCCTATACTCTTACGGTGTACTGATCTTAGAACTCTACATACTCAGATTTCTACAGTCCTTGTCAAAACGATAGACGGATTGAGCGTGCGGTTCGTTGTAGGTGCGGCCTCGCAGCTGCCAGTCAGTACGATCAAGGGGGCTGGCTGCCAGCATCGCATCTCTCAGGGAACTTTTCGCGGAAGTATGACCCGTTCGCTTGACTGTGCTTGCGAATTCTGCTGATCAGTGGTTCTCAGATGATTTCTGTTACTTTCTATCTTGTTTCTGATGTTTACACTGGTGTTTCGTGGTTATTTTAGCTCACTTGCCTAGTTTTTTCAATGGATTTGCGATCGTATCTACTCCTACACGTCGTGACAAGCATCTAAGCAACCCAACTCTACGAGTATAGGCGCCGTGAGCGACACAAGAAACTTCAAAATAGTCATAAATTGAAGGTGGGGGGAACTAAATGGAGATAGGAATGCAAACGAAGATAACATGAAAACAATATTCCTCAAATGAAGGCGCGGTTACATTCTGCTGGGATATGGCACTAGGAGACGTCTAACGAGTGCAATCCCTTGAAAAAACCTAAAACTGGCACGAAATAGTTTTACATAGTTGGCTTCGAAACAAATTTTCGAAAAAAGGGTGGGTTGTCGTGGTGCATTTTTTCCCACAAGTCTCACAAAATCTTCAGAGAGCGGTTTACTGTTTAGATGCTTCTTGGAGCGCAAAAAGTGCTTTTCTACAGCGGCAGCAACACGACGCAGATCGATTACTTCCTAGTGAGGTATCGAGACCAGATGCTCGTCACGGAAGCAAAAGTCATATCCTACGAGGCGGTTTCCTCGCAGCACTGTCCGCTAACCTGCACGATAGAAATCACGCCGCCGAAGCAGAAATAGAATGAGAGATGTGGACCGAGTCGGATTAAATGGTGGTGACTAAAGGAAAAGTAAGATGCCGTCATTTCTCGGATACGTCTTCTGAGGCCAATCGACCAATCGTCGGAGAATAGACAAGCAGGTTCGGCTGTGAACGGACGAAGTGAAGTAAACAGTCCGAGAAAAGAAACGTCTCCATCACGTTTTCTTTTCGAAATTAAGACCGCCGATAACTGGCGCAACTATCGCGACGCGAGAAAAACAGCGAAGAAGGCTGTGGCTATGGCAAAGGCGACCCATTATGGATAAAGCAACAAAGTGTTGGACACGAGAGATGGCGAACGGCTTATCTATCGTCTCGCCAGGTCCTGTAGACGGCAAGCGGAAGATGTGGAAAAGTTTCGCGAAATCAACGATGAGCACGGCAAACTTCTGACTACAGAAAGGTCAGGGAGCGTTTATACGAGTGCTTCGAGAAGGTCTCAATTGAAGAGTTTACCCACCTTTCCACCCCTCAACTCCCGCCGACGCATGGACTTGTCCACTCGACCACAGTTCAGAAAAAAGAGGCCGCACTGATTCGAATGAAATCTGGTAAAGCCACTGGTCCGGACGATGTTGCGGTGGAACCGTGAAAGTCAGAATGCTGGAGTTTCGCTGCATGGCTGACAAAGTTTTCAACTGGGTAGTTGTGGAAAAGAATGGCAACGAAGCACGACGATTCCGATTTGGAAAGGCAAAAGCAGCCCCGCTGAATGCTTGAATCACTGACTCCTATCTCACAGATTTTGAACATGTACTCGAATTCAGGACATCGTTAATTTGTCCACCAATCAGTGCGGATTTGTAGCGAGGTGTGGCACGATGGACGCCATCCATGCTACACGTCTTCTAATCGAAAAACATCGTGATAAGCAGAAGGTGCTCCACATCGCTTTTCTTAATTTGGAAAAGGCTTTTGATCGTATCTTGACCCGAAGAGCCTGTCGAATGGGTGCGAATTCTCTACGCCTACCTGAGGTGCCAGATTCAAGCACTAGCCGGCACATCGGCGGAATTCCCTGTTACCGATGGCGGTCACCAGGGCTCAGCTCTTTCTCTCCTCTTCTTCATTTTCGTCATGGATGCTGTTACTCGAGATCTGCAGGATCCCGCTACTTGGAAGCTTCTGTACGCGGACGACCTCATGATGCGTCCTTAGACAAATGTGAGCTGGAGAGGCTAACAAAAGCCTGGAGCGACCGACTGGCTCAGTTTGGCCTTTGTCTCTATGTCACGAAGACTAAATACTTGACGAATTTATCGACGTAAACCAAGTAGGCACGATAAGCGTGGGGGGCCCTGACTTTTCAGGAGATGGAGCCTTCAAGTACCTTGCATCAGCCATCTCGTCCGACGGTTGCCTTTCTCATGATGTCACTGCACGCATTTATGCAACATGGTTGAAATGGAGCTCTTTGACAGGCGTGTTGTACGATAAGAACATCCCGGATTGACCAGAGCCAAAGATTTACCGATTTGTCGTCCGACCCGTCGCTATGTATGCGACTAGGTGCTGGCCTGCAGCAAAAGAAATAGAGCGTCATCTAGGCGTTCATGGAATTGAAGATGTTGGCTAGATGGCCAGAGTTACTCGCTATGACCACATCTGCAACGTGGACACATCCAGTAGTCTTGGTAGACACTACCAGGAGTCTGCTTGCACATGTAGTGGATACATCCATGACACAAAGTAGAGTCTACCATGATACATAGTGGACACATCCAGTACTCATGGTGGACACTACCAGGGGTCTGCTTGCACATGTAGTGGATACATCCATGACACAAAGTAGAGTCTACCATGATACATAGTGGACACATCCAGTACCCATGGTGAACACTACCATGGTAGCCAAAAAGTAGACACTACCAGCACTCAAGGTGGACACATGGTGGACTCAAGGTAGACACATGGAGGTGCGTCAGTCCGAGCTGGTAGACACATCCGGGAAACAAAGTAGACTCATCTAGAATCGGCGGAAAATAGTTGACACATCTAGCACACCCCGGGATGTGTCTACCATTTCGCACCTGGGTGTGTCCACTTTGTGTCCTGGTTGTGTAACTTTCTATTTGTGAGTAGTATGTAGTGGACATAAAGTGGAAAGTGTGAAGAATGATATATGTACATATAGGAGAGATATGATATTTTAGAAAGCCAAGTTCTGTCAGTTGACAGCCGATATGTGATGATACCGCAAAAGTTTAACGTATAGTGTCGTCTGTTAGGAGGTCGGAAGCAATTTCCATTGCAGCGCTAGCAGATACATAGGTATACATTTTTGTCCTCATATGGAAGAAAGGCTCTTCGCTATGTAGAATTTCCATTTCTTTGAACGTCTTTAGCTCCCTCAGCAATCAGCACCAAATCTCACAACAATTTCTTGCATTAATGCTGCTCTATCATCTTGTTTTCAATGACGCAGGAAAAAGACAAAATCACGACAATAAAATCTTAGGTTTTTTCACTTGCAAAGGGTGTGGATATTCAGCATCCGATATACTCAAAACAAAAAAAAACTCAACGATGAACATAGGTGCATGGCGAGATGGCATGTCCGAATAGGAGAGGCGTGTTGATGCCAGCTTTACTTCTTTCGACTGATTCGGAGAATTTATGCGATCAGCTGCATGATTTCAGGTTTTATTCTTCAAATGTAGGACGTTGACGTTTTTTATAGGATTTGTAGATGAGAGGATACATGGTTGCTGATCAGGATTATGCGACATGCACGGAGCTTCTAAAAGTAGTGGATCCTGCGTACTAATCTCTGCAATCCGCTCCGGCGTTTTTTCATGTCTGTCCTAAGAATGAACCAATTCAATTTCTGCTTGTGATGGAGAAGGGTTTTGGTGCCTCAGCCCCCACTTCATGTAAGCGCTATTGAATTTGCATTTTTTTAGTTGCTCCGTTGAAACGAATTCCATGGATTGAATTTTGTGCTTCAGTCTTTAATTAATAGCATTGGGAAATTTCTGTGAATTGCGACCAAGCGTATCGATTATATGTATAGATTAATGCTCAGTGGGACTTTTGCTGTAAAAACAGGGGGTGTTATTGCTTTTGCTAACTTCGTCATCCGATATCCTACTTTTTTGATACGGCGTGCTCAATCCTGTTAGGGTCTCAAGCAACTTCCGTTTTTGGTGACTTTGCAAATATAAAAGGGCAAATCGCTCGTTTAGTGTGTCCACTCATGCTATCCTTCTATTTCATTCTTACAACTGCGGTGAGTTAACTGTTTCGGAATCCTAGGGTGCTAGTTTATGGTGAATATCCTGATCGGAAAATTTTAGGTGACACCACTGCTTTCAGTTTCAACTAACGAGAGAAGCAGTACAGGTCAGATTATGCATGTAAAGGATTGAAAGCAATCCCACAATATTTCAGTTGATTGCGACAGCTCGACGAGCCTGTCTAAGAAAAATGTCAGTGACTTCCTCGATGCTATAAACGATCGCCGTTCAAAATTAGTGAAGGGCTTCCAACCCGATGGGGAATCAGATGAATGGTTGCTATGGGGACTAGATATGTTCGAAATGGTGAGCTAGTGAATTTTTCGACTTTTTACCCAACTCATGCTTTGTCTCAAAACATAAGCTATCTTCTTCTTCTGCTTAGCGTTTGTCGCGCACTGTTGCAGGATCCTCAGTGCAGGTCTTTCTGCGACAAAGAGCAGTCATTCTTCGCAACTTCAACCCTTCCAATCCTTCATATCTTTCCACCAACCGGTTGCCGCCGCTACGCGGCGTCATCCGGCTGGCCCTGAGCCGTCCACGATTAGATGGGGAGCCTCCCCCACAGCACTCCGTCTAGGGCTTCTTGTGGTGGTTGTCAGAATTGTATTCACCGTATTGGAAAACCCAAGAAATAATAGGCACGCCTTCCGGATCCATGAGCAAATCGGCGGAATACTAATAGAATCAATATGATCGATATTATCATGGAAAATGATGTCTTATTTGTGGTCAGCCTGTGCAAATCCCCAATAGAAGCGTTTTCCCTGATTTATGAGCGAAACTGGTGAAAAATCAATAAAATCGACATAATCGATAATTCTGTGCAACATGGTTGTCCCATATTCGTGTCCAGCGTATTAGAGAACCCTAGTAAACATGTCTTTTTTGATCTACGTAGGTTATCGAATTCTTCTATGTTGTGGGATAATTGTACACACGAGCTGGATACGGCGCGCCATCTCCACATAGCTGAGTTTTCTTTATCGTGATTTGCGTAAAACCCTTCTCAATATGTATATGAAACCCTCGCCAATCCTTTTCTTGCCTTCTTCTGCAAATTTATCCCTTCAACACAGAAAGTCCTATTGTAAAACAAAGAAAAATGGCACTCCCTCGGCTCCCTTTGGTGATGAGTCACCGGCGACATACAGACAGGGTTTCGCAATATGGCCTAGCGCTTTATTATATAGGTATGATATAGGTATATGTATAGTGTATGATATTGCATTCTCTCATCTATTCTTCGGTACACCCTTAGGGCGCTTATCGGCAACACTCATATCCATTGCGTGCCAAGTAGGTTGCGGTAATGGCCTCCTCATCAAGTGGCCGTATAGACGCAGTCTTCGTGCACGTAGATTGAGCCGAACAAATGTTGTCTACACCATCGTTTCCATATCTTTGTCAGTCACCTTTATTGCGTCGACTACACCTACATGCCCACCTGAGCATGCGCATCTGATCAGCATCCACTCGTGCGCTTCCTATAATGGCCAACACTCACTTCAGTACATATATGCAGGTTTTGCAGCACTAAGATAGATTTCCCATTTGACACTCTTGTGCAATTTCGGTGCCACAGAATCCCAGTCGATTCTCCGTTTATGCCATGCGCACCAAGCTTGTCAGTATAGTTGGAGGTTATCGACCTAGAATTCTGAGCTGCTGCAGACCATATAGTAGAATTCAAAGATGGCCACTAACATCACCTTGGATAGACTCTCTAACCACATAGGTCCCGTCTCAGATTAGCAGCTAAAACTCTCGCATTTTCCTTGGTGAAGCTAATCCTTGGTGTACGCCAACTGCTATCGTCGACTTTGATGTTGTACTGTATACAGTGGCTATTCTCGCTGTTGCTTCATCATACATGTGCTTAACGATCTTTATCATATATTCGAGGATGCTGCGTTCTCCCATCAGCACTGCTTGTGGTAACCAATAATATGCCATTTCAAGATTCAGAAATTCGAAATGACATGTCTTAATCTCTCTGCAATACTAATCCATAGCTTGACGGGCAATGAAAACAGCATCAGTTGCCGATATCTCCGGAATGAAGTTGATCTGATGCAATCTTCATCACTTCTCCCAGTTACATATCCACAAGGTCCCAATAGATATTCATCATGTGCGTGATGAGTTTGCTTCGTTTGCATAATAGTTCGCACAGTCCATCCCATCACCATTCCTTTCAAAAACCGTGACTCCAATACCGTCTCTTCACTCACTGAATGTGTAATCTTCTTAGAGGATCTGCAAGTACTTCCTGATGACGTGCTAGTTTCCACTCTTTTACACATAGAACCTTTCATGTGTACATATATGATAATGGTCTCCAACATCCGGCCTGTCAACCTAGTCTTAGCACTACAATTAGGCAAAACATTTGGAACGCAAGACATATCACATCAATTATATTGTGAATCTGAAGAAAGGAGCCTGAAGCCGCCTTAGAATGGCTCAATATTTGTAACACCTGAGCAGCTTTTGTATATCAGGAATAAGGTGTGGTGCGCTTTTCTATTCTTACAAGGGAAGCGCACAAGACTAACCTCGGGAATCGGAACGGAACATCCATTTTTGGAAGCATTGTCCAAGTGTGTTAATGCATGTGAATCATTTTTGCCCAAGGGCCATGATGCGGTCAGGACAGCGCGTCCAAGATTTCCTTCTTGCACTAATCTAGGAGTCCATCTAGGGCTAGGATTCATGAAATTTCAACCAGAGCAATCCTGTTCACCATTGTTAGCTGTTCCATACACTGTGGAGTGTTTCGAGATGTAGGGCGCAAAAAATTGATGCTGTGAGCTGGTTTCGCAGAGCTATGTGTTCTTGAGTTGTAGACGTAAGCAAATCAGCACTGATGAGGTGCTCAGCGGCTAACGGGGTTTGGATCCCGGCCTCGTATCCAAAAACGCAAAACGAGCCGGATTGGCCGAATACAGATTCTTGTCTTTCTGCCTAATATTCCTATGATTTACCCATTCGGCAACCTCACCACTTCTGCTGTGCTTGCAACTACAACTGAAGAACACATTAACAGGCAAAACCAAGTTACCACACCAAAATTTCGTATTTGGTCAGTATGGAAGAGAGCTTCTTATATGCTTTACTTGATGAGCTTTCGGCGACTAGCGCCTTCGTCGGATCTTAATACAATAGCATATTACATACAATACATAGCAACAAGCAACAGAGGCCACTGTCCGCACCCACCGAGCTCGCTGGTAGAGGGAATGCAATGATTTCGCGTTGGGACTACTGTGGTTATTTATACAGTACTTCGTGATACGGTAATCTCCGCGATACGGTAATCTCCCTTAGTCGAAACACTGTTGGTCCTGCTGCCTCCCGTGATCGATCAAGCAATGTACTTTAGTGCCTCCACAAGTTCTTCCCTATTATTGATCTCCGGCTTGTAGCGCTTGATCTCTTTAGCTTCCATAATTTTCCGATCAAGGGGCTTCACCAGATTACGATGCAACACTTTAACCTCGAATTCTGGAATTGATCCATATGTGTGCATCGTCGTTCGATGCTTAGAGAAGCTATTTGTAGGGTACGACTGTGGGCGGTTTAGGGCTCGTCTATGTTCGTCTAATCTCTTTCTTAGCGGTCGTTCAGATTCACCTACATACCGCTGACCACATCCACTGCAAGTTATCAAATAGACGGTCCCACGCAGGTGACAGATCCTCTGATCGCGGCAGTAATGACACTGTCGTAGATCGCATTCTGCTTCGTAAACGCGCGACGATGTCAACTTCTGTTTGAGTGTGGGAGGTGGCTGGAACACAAGACGCACTGGGAGTCCAGATTTCCGAACGATCATGTTGATTCGTTTAGAAAAGCTGTCGTTCAGGAATGGCAATATTAGTGGAATGCCGTCAGGGGCGGCATATGGTCTCCATGAGCCAGTGGTTCGTGTGGTATATCCGTTCTCGAAGAGGATGCTTTGAATTTTTCCATCACTTCCCGAGCCTTCTGTTGAAATCCGTTCGCTGGTTTTCTTCAAATTTCGTACAACGTTCACTTTCATATGAAGTGGATGAGCACTTCGCGAATGAAGTATGATATTTTTATTTTTTGCAATTGGAACAACGCCTTCTGAGTTGACTGCCACGCTTGATAATTTGAACTCCAGGGACGTTCACATAAAATTTACCATCGAAGAACCTGACACAGAAGGTTTCTTAGCATTTCCGAACACTCGGATTCGAATTCATGAAGGGAAGAAAGAGATACGCTGGCATAAAAAAGGAGTCATCGAAAAATATCATACTTCATTCGCGAAGTGCTCATCCACTCCATATGAAAGTGAACGTTGTACGAAATTTGAAGAAAACCAGCGAACGGATTTCAACAGAAGGCTCGGGAAGTGATGGAAAAATTCAAAGCATCCTCTTCGAGAACGGATATACCACACGAACCACTGGCTCATGGAGACCATATGCCGCCCCTGACGGCATTCCACTAATATTGCCATTCCTGAACGACAGCTTTTCTAAACGAATCAACATGATCGTTCGGAAATCTGGACTCCCGGTGCGTCTTGTGTTCCAGCCACCTCCCACACTCAAACAGAAGTTGACATCGTCGCGCGTTTACGAAGCAGAATGCGATCTACGACAGTGTCATTACTGCCGCGATCAGAGGATCTGTCACCTGCGTGGGACCGTCTATTTGATAACTTGCAGTGGATGCGGTCAGCGGTATGTAGGTGAATCTGAACGACCGCTAAGGAAGAGATTAGACGAACATCGACGAGCTTTAAACCGCCCACAGTCGTACCCTACAAATAGCTTCTCTAAGCATCGAACGACGATGCACACATATGGATCAATTCCAGAATTCGAGGTTAAAGTGTTGCATCGTAATCTGGTGAAGCCCCTTGATCGAAAAATTATGGAAGCTAAAGAGATCAAGCGCTACAAGCCGGAGATCAATAATAGGGAAGAACTTGTGGAGGCACTAAAGTACATTGCTTGATCGATCACGGGAGGCAGCAGGACCAACAGTGTTTCGACTAAGGGAGATTACCGTATCGCGGAGATTACCGTATCACGAAGTACTGTATAAATAACCACAGTAGTCCCAACGCGAAATCATTGCATTCCCTCTACCAGCGAGCTCGGTGGGTGCGGACAGTGGCCTCTGTTGCTTGTTGCTATGTATTGTATGTAATATGCTATTGTATTAAGATCCGACGAAGGCGCTAGTCGCCGAAAGCTCATCAAGTAAAGCATATAAGAAGCTCTCTTCCATACTGACCAAATACGAAATTGTTATCAAATGAGGCTTCGAGACAGCACCATCATACACCAAAATTTGTTTAATACTTCTTCAAACGCTCCATAATGTATACGGCAACTAACCACGGTAAACACGATTGGTCTTGTCTAAGCTTCATGAATTCCAGTCCAACATGGGCTTCTAGAGTAGTGCAATAGAGGCATCTTTGACACGCTGGACTGAGCGCATCAGGACCATGGGACAAAAGTAACATACTTTTCTACACCTACTTCAACATCACCTTAGGCAATGCTTCCGAAAATGGATGTTTCGTTCTAATCCCCAGGGTTAGCCTCGTGCACTCCCTTGTTAGCCTTCTATATTAATGCAGCATTTATCTATTTATCTATGAGCATATTTTAACTCCCGTGAAAAACATCACATACGGAAAATCCAGTTTTGGAAGGGGAAGAAACAGTCCAGCTGGTCTTTACAAAATTTTACAGTGTTTTGATTTTTCCTCCTTAACTTTCATAGAGTAAAGGTTCTAAAGCTCAAATACTTGACAAAGTTCTAATCTGTTGTGAAAATGTTTCAAAACACATCCATTTTATTGTATTATCTTCTTGAGGAAAGTAACATTCACTGAGTTCAAAACCAGTGGTACTCTAGACCACCCGCAAAGGGTTTCAAAATGGTCCGAACAAAGATCACGGGCCGTAGTAATTGCGCCATAACCGACGGTTGCAGAGAAAGTCATGTCCTTCGACAACTGCCGGTACCCAGAGATAGCCGACTCATAATCAGGATATAACTACATTGCAGCCATCATTTGAACGAAATCCTTGTAGATCCATTTGTCTCTCAATCTTGTTCACGAGATTTCGCTCGCAGGAGGAACCAAACGCGTGACAAACAACACGTGAGACTGCATTCATCGCACTGCGCCACCCTGCTACTGAACCCCTTACAACTACATAATGGTAAAGGAAACAAACGATATATACATCGCTGCTGTAAATACATATATCTTGTACTGAGAGTGAGTTAACTGATTCATAGACAAAGTATTCATTACTGACAATGAGCACTGTGTCTAAACTGAATCTACATTTAGTGTGGTTTTTTATCCATTCCTATGGAAGAATCAAGCACAGCTAATGTGTTTGAACCTTTTTCACTATTTTAAATGGGAACAAGATAGTGATGTACGGAAATGCAAAGCTCCGACCAACAGCGCTATTCGAACCCCGCACTAACATCCCAGTGGCCTATCCCGCTAACCACTCTGCCACATCTCACTCATGCGCCCCATTAATGAATGGCCTCCACAGCCTCATAATAGAAACTCAACTGGTCAAAAACTGGTAGACTTAGTGTAAAACCTTAATATGCAGTTCCTCAAGCACTGTTGGTTTTATTTCAATTTGCTGAATTCACCTTTTCCAATTTATCATGCGATAAGACCCATTTCCAGAGGTGATTCATTGTCTTGTTTTGTCGAAAAAAAAACCATGCGAGGCTTTAAAACAAAAAAGACAATTCCTCCACTTTCGCGGTTCTTTGAAGCATCATATTCACAGGTATGATGTGTAGAATTCGGTTGGCGCGCGCAAAACCGTGGCAGAACTCTACTCACTCAGATAACAGAGCAGCCCAATGGCAGCACGAACACGTTTCTCCAGCAGTAATACTTCGTTTTCAAACCTCAAATTGGGCGTGGCCTTTCCCCTCATTGCTGCCATCGTCCCACCCCCTCCCCCCCGATTGCTGCTAAAATAGGGGAGCACGTTAATGGCAGCACATGAATCTAGAATGGCAGCAATGTCAGAGCTGGAACGCAGCCATATCCCGCGTTTGTCCTGCCATGGTAGCGGCAAGAACGGAGATATAGCTGCGTTCGTCCTGCTGGAATGGGTACCGAGCGATTCCGGAACGTCCAATGCAGCCGGAACACGTTTCTACAGCAGTTACACCGCGGAATCAAGGCTCATTTCGTCGCCCCACGAGCTGCGTTCCCGTTTAAAAGGCTGCTATTTTTTTTTTGGGGGGGGGGCGAAGAGCTGGATAACATGT
>JARK01001693.1:4858-43602 GCA_000688135.1 Ancylostoma ceylanicum
CGCGGCTGATTTTCGAAATCAGTCGCTCCCTTGCGGTCACGCCGGACGGTCGGGTTTGTATTGTGCTCTCGTGTCGTGTTTCATTGCCGTGTATAACTCGCGTCCGTTGAACACCAGTATACCAGTATGGAGTAGCAGGTCCTCCCTCAGGTTGACCATCACCTTGCTCCGCCGTGCATACCAGTTACCATCTACCACTGTTTAAGTTGACCCCAGATACCAGTCGCTGTACAGTTATTGATTGCCGTGTATTGATGTTGTGTGATTTCATGTGTGATAAATACCATCGATCGCGCCTGTGTTATTGCATTTGTATGTACATGTATTGCATCACCAGCTACCAGTTCAACATGTATACCAGTGGGCGGGGTCAGGGTTGGGGGCTCAGCGTAGGGACCTGGTGAGGGGAGACGGGAACTGGGAACACTACCATGGGATACGGCCGGGTACGTCTGTGGGGGTAGGCCGCCATTAGGTACCAGGAAGCGCATTCCTCCACCGACGCGGCCAGTCGTGCTCGGGATCATCCTGACGCACTGAACCGCCGAGGATCCTGGGGCACGACAGTCCGGGTGCATCATTGAAATTACCCAAGGTAAGCGTGTTGACACCACATAAGTTCACCAGCAATCAAGACTGGGCTGAACATGTTTACCCTGGGTAATCTCAGTGATGTATCAAGGCCCGAGATAACAGTGAGAAAGGGATAAGTAATTTCGAAATAAATTGCCATCGACATTTTTAGGCATTTCTTTTCAGCAAAAATTCCCACATTTCCCGCTTTTTCCGGCAAAATTCCTCGCTAATTGTCCTGCTGGGCGGTGTGTATGCAGTGTTCAGGTGCAGTAGTACAAAAACGTTAGATGCGTTTTTCAGTGGTTATTGTAAGAATAGCAGAAACCTGGAACAGGTTTCGCGGCGTTCTGTTTGCCGACGGCGCGCCGTATTTTTGCGTCGCCTAAGAAAGTATGCGACAAGTTGCCCCCCGCCCGCCCGCCTCTTTCCCCATTGTATAGCCGTCCACTTGAAACATTCACAAACTGTTTGTCGCCGGCTGGCGTTCTAACCTCGACCGGCCTCAGAGTAACAATTTGCGCTTCTTTCCGCCGGGCGCCTCTTCAAAATTTCTCTCCAAGTCATCATTTAGCACGGCTGTAACTTACTTATAAGGCAGCTACGTGCTTTTCCTTACACCTTTTTGGTAGTTCCTCCTCGTTCCTGGTGTGAGTTTTCCAAGAGTTTTGGCTTACTCTGACCTCTATTATGTGTATTATTAATATTAATTTTCGCTTGAATAATGGGTAACGTCCCATCTCTCCCATCAGTTTTACTCTAGAATTTTCCACGCTTCACTCGTTTCTTGTTACCTAACACGTTTCTTTCCGGGGTTCACAAGATTTCCAGGAGTGGATCTCCATCTCTATTTGGATTATTCAAATGTATAGCGTAGTTCATTCAATACTCCTGCTTCTTCCTGGATGTAACACGTTATACCTAGAAAGAGGGGCGGGACCAAACTCTGCTCATTGGCCGGTGGTGTGAGTTGACCAATCACGGAGATTGGCCATGCCGTTCATTCCAGCTATAGCGCTAATATCGATTTTTCTAGGTTTTGCAGACCTTTCTTCCCAGTTTTCGAGAATCTGGACTTGATGGATAACCGGAATGAAAACATTCTGTAAATTAAGGTAATTATCGCGTACGTAACAAATGAATGGGCAAATAAATAAATAAATAAATAAATAAATAAATAAATAAATAAATAAATAAATAAATAAATAAAAGCATTTTTGCATTTTTCTTCAACATACGTGTCTCTCACAAATTTTGAAGAGGAATTTATCCAAGGAACTGCACTGATAGCGGCGTTCCCATTTTCGTTCAATCCTTCTACCCCAGCTATGACCTGTATAAACAGGTGATTAGGCTTGTGCGGCAGGCCACTAGGATCTTTCATACTTACCGTACATGACAAAAATTCTAGTCACTCCGGGTTTTTGGTGCAGCTGCGGAACTGTTGCGTTATTCGACGTCTATGACTTTGATTTTTCTGAGATTTGGCGCCTCTATTGCGCTGGACGTGGGCCAAAACAGAGATCTGTGCGTGACCCTTTCAGTATCCATCCAGTTGTACGTGCAGAATTTCTTGGATCACGATTTTTAGTTAACAAAGCTCTAAAAAATAGGCCTTTAAAAGGTTTCTCCGAGTACGAGGCTTCCATGTATCATCAAGACATCAGCACATGCATCATTCAGATTACCCAGAGTAAACGTGTTAACATACGCATCAGCAATGGGTATACTGAATCCGCGCCGACGAGGCCGCCACAGCGGTCGGCGATCCAGAGGCGGCCACGGTTGCCAGCACTACAGCCACGTTTGCCAGCACTCCACGTCACCATCTCTAATCTGCGTATCACGTTTCATCGCTATCTTCACGGTATCAGCCAATGATCTGGCTGTGACGTGGACGACTTGGCAGCTAGCAGCATACGCGCCGCCGACCGCTGTGGCGGCCTCGTCGGCGCGGATTCACTGTACCTAATGTGGCGTTGACACGTTTATCCTGGGTAATACACTAATGCATGCGACCCCACAGGGGCCTTGATTAATCTCTTTTTGTGACGTTCCGGTGCAGTCAGCTCTATTCTGAATCATAGAGGCCTTTGAATGCATGCCCTTACGCCCTTTGATGACTCGTGACGCTTTTTGAATGTACAAGTGAGCTTTTCATCCCTTTGTCAGCCCAAAGAGGAAGGAATGCACAGTTGGCCGGGACGAGGATCGAACTGGACTACGTGCACAACCTTGCCGCCTCTTGCCACTGGGCTACCGGCGCTCCGATAATAAGTAATATCAAAAAAAAAAGTTAAATTACGGTGAATCGGCCATATTCTAGGCATCCAGAGCGGGCATGCATCATTGGGCTTACCCAGGGTAAGCATGTTAACACCACTAACCTTACCCATCGTTGACAGGGGTTACCACGTCTACCCTGGGTAATCTCCGTGATGCACGCCGGGCAAGGTGTCACTGATGGTCATGCAAAACTTCAATAAGTAATGGTTATGATAAGTTTGAGGTTTTTTGTTTATTTTCAAGAAAAAGAAACAACGACAATCAGTGTTTATTCGACAAATAAATACATAGGTAAATAAATAAATAATCAAGTAATCACATAAATAAATAAATCAGTAAATAAATAATCGTGAACCGGTCACATTCTAGGCATCCAGAGCAGGCATACATCATTAAAATTACGCAGGATAAGCTTGTTACCAGTTATAAATTTATCCATCGCTGGCAGGGCGTTATCACGTTTACCCTGGGTAATCTCAGTGATGCTGGGCAAGATGTCTCTCATAGTCATGCTAGACATTAAGAAGTGATAGTTGTGAGATGTCCAAGGTTATTTTTTTTGTTTGTTTTCAAGTAAAAGAGAACAGTTACAGTGCCTGTTTGGTAAACAAATAAATAAATAAATAAATAGGCAAATAAATAAATAAATAAATAAATATGAATAAATAAATAAATGAATAAATAAATAAATAAATAAATAAATAGGAACCGGCTTGACACTGAGTAGTGAAAATGTATGAATAACTAAATGAATAAATAAATAAATAAATAAATAAATAAATAAATAAATAAGCATTTCATGAGTATTTGCGACTTTGATACTATCTTTCTGTATGTGAGTGCACTGTATTTTGGTACTGTATTTTACAGTGCCCAACTTTAATGCTGAAAATCATCTGTTCAACTGATTTCTCACAATCAAACGTGACATTTCTCCACCGCTACTCCCCGGTTACTTAATGAAATCGCTTTGAACTCGGCGCCAATCGCTGGGAACGGCGAGGTCACCGGCGATTTCTCTCTGCGGCCGTGATTACTTTGTCTTTTGCCGCTGCAGGTGAACGTCTCAAAGTTAGTTACTTCATAACGGTCAGGAACCGGCTCTCGACTCGAACTTTTACACTCTGCCAATGAAAACTGCGCGAATGCCGGGATTAGCGAAGGTCGCCGTTGGATTCCTGAGCGACAGCAGTGCGCTGGAGGTCAAAACCTTGTCGCGCCGGACTCAAATATGCTAGTAAAACCGCTATTACCTGGGCGATGCGGTTGAACGAGGGTCATTCCGCTGCAATTATGTTTATGTTCGCTTTGTTTACGCTACGTGTTTACGTAATCGTCGAACGGTAGCGCTTAATTTGTGCACTAGCGTGGGAGGGAAACAGCTCACAGAGTGTATAGAATATTTTTACGATCCTCAGACAAAAAAGTGGAAAAGGAAAGAGATTCGGTAATGGCGTATTGCACTTGTAGGATGGCCACGCCCACTCAGAGATGAATCGACTGGGGGGGGGGGGCCCTTTGAGTGTTTAGATTAGATCACAGCCATAATATTATATATCCAGGACTTTATTTCTGTCTCCAAAAATACGCTTTTTTCTAGAAAAAATGGATTCTTCAATAAAAGACATTTGTAGACTGGCCACGCCCACTAAGGAAGCAGTTAATTATCGGCAATGAGCCTTTTTTCAACCTACTGTTATAATGCTGAACCCATCCAAAACTTCTCGTTTGCCTTCCTCATGGTGTACTTTTTTCAAATAAGAGAGCCTTGCGATAAAGGATATTTGTAGCTTAGCCACGCCCACATGTTACTGGGAGCAGTTGTGCTTTCGAAAGATACAAGAGTCATGACCGAAATACACACTGTTAAGGTGAGCAGGACTCTCAAGTGGGTTTGTGCCTTTTTTAAAAGGATGTATGGAACTATTTAGTGACGGATATTTGCAGCGTGGCCACGCCCGGTGGGAAAGATAGCCTGTAGGGAATGGGTTCGTTTCAGTGACAACTATGATATCAAGCACATCAGAGTATCTCCTATTATTCAGTTCATCCTTTCAAGATGGTCTGACTATGATGTAGGGAGATTTACTCGTCAAAGCGCCTCGTGTGGGCGTGGCTTACCTGCAAGTATTCTGACTCCATCGTTATTTGCCAGATAGTCTTTAAACATGTCATAATTTGCAGCTTTTTTAGCTTTGGGGCAGCTTTTTTTTATCTCGTATCAGTCCTTTAACGGATTTTCGAACGAGGGCAAGGCAATTAAAATAAATATAAAGAAGATAAAGCAGATAAATTGTATAAAGAAGAGAAAATGGAAAAAAGTGAAATACACAAAATTTAGAGAAAAAATATAAAAAGGTTGCACCAAACTCAAAATAGAATGTTACAAATTTATATCGTTCGAACGGAACCTTTTTAGGCCTATTAAAGAGCACCAGAAGCATGTTTGCAGCTAAGCTACGCCCACTTGACCTTTTCCTCTCTCTGCCTTCAAAAGTATAGCGATACTCTGACAAGGGCCTTTTCCCATGTTGGAATATAATATACCCTGTCCACATTTCCCCCCTCTATATCCTGGGATAGATATTCAAGACACCTATCAATCTTTTGTCAATCAACGCACACATCCGTTTTGGCGCACGCGTGCGTGTGCCCCATCCCGGGTTTTGTCAAAATTGATATTATCGATCAATCATCTGCTATCATAACCGACTGTCTGGAGATGCAGGACGCCAGCGCTAAGAATCATCATGATTTTAGCGCATGGTCCGGTTCTGCAAAGGTTACGGTAGGATTCCGGAGGGGGTACGGTAAGAGCGGAGAAGCGTAACCTACTGTGGCATGCAAGACTTCCCAAATTCCTCAGCTTTTCGGAGGAAAAAGTGGGGGAAAAGCGGGTAAATGTTACGTACGTAAGAGAAAGGGGACCGTGGTTACTGTGGCTGTTACAGAACCCTCAGAAAGTTCTCTCTAGTTACAGTACCCTATTTGACCTTTGAATGACTCAGGAAATCGTGATCTTTCCCGTGTATGAGTTTTCACCTAACGGCTATTAACCTCATTCACCATAATGACTGTATAAACGCTCCTTGAGTGTGAAACGGTTGCGACGATTGGCCCACTCCATAAACCCCATTCTTTGGGCAACTTTTTTTGGGATAGGTATCGCTAGAGTTTTTTTATCACTTATAGGAAAGACTTAGGATGATCCAGAGATCTACACTGTTTCCTGGGTGGGGATACCTCGAAACTTTTTCGATTTCTTATCCATTTGTGTGGTTATGGGGATAGTGCGATTATAAGGAATCCATGGTGATTTAGCAGCTGCCGTTTCTCTTCAGGACCACTCTATGAACTTCCAGTGGATTTTTATGGGAAACTCGTAGAGAATTATAGATGTTACATCGGTTTTATTGTCTTACACTAGAGCGGTCTGGTGTTTCTCGTTCAGGGATGAAATCTGTGGAAACGGTCCCATTTACTCGCATTATCCAGACCCCATTCCCGGATGACAGGAGGGCCTAGCTGGGCCCGTTTTGCGTGATTCGAACGTGTGTGTTTACGCACATTGGTGTTGGGCAATTATTCTCGTTAGCATAAACGCTGACGGGGTGTGATTATAAGTGCTTCAGGCGGACATAATGGCAGGTTAGTGCAAATTGAAGTATGCGAACAACGCCACCAGGGTCACCTTAGGTGATCAACGTGCCTCATCTGATGTCATTCGAACTTCTTACTACCAAGCACTAACTGGTTACCACTTCTTTCTCGTCTTTTCCTTACTTTTTCGTTTCATTCTCTTTCATTAGCTACTAGATTAACCAAGTATTTTTGTTATTTTAACCAGGTATTTTTGTTATGTTTATAAATTTCGCAGTAAAAAATTTGTTCAGGATTAAATTTCTGGCAAATTTCTGGCGTGTCACCATGGGCTCAGGTCTCGATTTTTCCTGCCAATCCAAGATTTCCATCCTCTCATTGTTAACATAAATTATCCATATCTTCTGTTTATCACTCGTTTCTTTCCCTGTTTTATTACAATCGTGTAGAAGGGCACATTCTTTAAGTACTGCTTTTCAAATAATGAATAATTCTTTTTTTATGCACATCGCTTCAAATAATTTATTTCAAATGTCAAATAATTAAAATAATTGGTTTCATACATTTTTTATCGCTTACAAGGGTCCATAAACGTTATTTAATGAGTATGCACGAACTTGACGAATACGATTCGCGTTTTTTTCTTTGCTCATACTGCAAATGGATGTATTCTCTTTCTTTTCATTATGCTGCCCTTCCTCTTATTCTAGAGACTTATTCATGCGACGCTTGGAAGTAGATTCTTTTCATCCTAGGTAATTTTTACCGTTTTTATCATGGGAAATTGCTGGGAAATTGTCTTCGATGCTCCAGGGATTTATCGGGCTGAGTTTGAGTACATGAACGAACAAATTCCCTCTTTCCTTCCTTCACAGCTACCTGACATAAGATCAAAAGCTGAGTATATTCTTTAAGTCGCAAAATAATTATTTAAATGGGACTAAGACATGGCGGAGGCTATTTAGTTGTTTTCTCTATTCTTTGTTGCACGCTTCCATTTTTGTTTCCTTTTTGTTTCAACTTTTTGCTGAAATTGCTCTGGTACATATTTTAAGTAATTCAGCTTTTTCCATCTGTTTTCCCCACTCCTTCCATGCTTGATTGTGGTGCAGCTTATGGTGTAATAAATAAATAAAATAAGTAAAATAAAATTGACAGGATTTAATGACTGGCTATAACATTCTCATCAGCTTTTCTTATCTCTTTCCCCGCTTCTTTTTCCCATGTGATTTCTTCTTAAGCTTGTTTGTTACGGAACTTCTTAGCAATTTTCTGCTGCGAAATAATTATGAAAATGGATCTAGAAAATTCCTTCTAGTTGATAGTAACAGCTACCTAGGTAAGGTTCCCCACCAAAGCCTCTACTCCCCAACGAATCTATTGCTGTGGTAGACACGCATGACAGTGTCGCCTGGGAAACGTTTTTATGATATTACGATGCCCAATAATTATGGATGACAATTGCTGTGGGATGAGCATTAACGGAAAACCAGAAAATCGTTATTTTCAAGGCACGCGATAGTGGAAGCCGTGAGGCCTCTCTCTCGTATGAGCGAAAAAAAAACGTCTCAGAGGCTTCTGGATGCAGCGGTGAACTCGCTATCCTTTCCATTTGGAGGAATAAAAACTTTCGAGATTGAGAGCGGGGGGCGGGGGAGGATTTTGGGATGGTGGGGTTGCCAAGGTCTTGATCTCTCATAGATTTTGGCACTGAAAAAAGAACTCATAGAGGAGAGAGGCTCTAGAGGGGAAGTTTACCTGGGTAACTTCTGTTATCAATCAGGGATTTTCTGGATGCATTTTTTTACTATTTAGATGCACATTAGGGCCCGCTAAGGAAATTTTCTTGGCTGAGGAGAAATTTCCATGAGAGGAAAGGAAATTTTTCATGGATTTCGCAGAGGGCAAAATGGAAGAATCAGAAGTTTCTGGATGTATGGAAATGAAACATGGAATCATCGCTTCATTAGGGCAAGAAATTGTTAATTTTTGCTATTTTTCTGGAAAAAAAAGAGGTCATCTCTAAGGCTACCGATTCACCTGCGGCAGGACCGACAAGGCCTTGCATTAGTTAATGCTTATTACTACGAGGTAATTTTTCTTTCCCAAGAAAAAACCACCTAACCCGCAGTGAATTCTGGGCCAGGATCTGAAATCCGTGGTATATTCCCAATTCTGCTAAAAATTTTTTGCTTAATGCAAAACTCCAATTTTTTTTTGGAGCAGTTCCCAGGATGTTCCCCTCCTTACAAGGGAAAACTGCCTACAAAGGAGCCAACACAGTTCCGTACGAGTTATCCCACGGTAAAGTAACCTTCACACTGTACTACGAGCAACGAACATGCCGCATATTAACGTTCGCCGAGCTCCTATAAACTTTTACGACAGCCGCGATCTCTGGACGAAGTGAGCAAACTCGGCAGCTAGGGCTCCTGGACAACTCGTACTTTTTCCCTTTTACCCCTGATTTTTTCGCCCCTTGTCCATATTTCCATCAATCCATGCAAATCAAGCCACTGTCCGTCATCACCTAGCCCGCGGCCGTCCCCGTCGCGGGCCTCGTCTATCCGTTTCCACCTGATCTCACATCATCGACTCGACGACCTACTAATCGTCTCTCACTTCCTAGTGGGTTCGATTAACTGTTGTCCGATCCTGGGCGCGAGAATGAGACCGATACTCGCGGTCATAAACGCAAAAACCACCGCTCCGACAGCGTCGTATCTGTCAGTTGCGTGGAACTGTTTGGGAAAAAACCAGCAGAGGTTCATTCCTGAGACTGGATGCACCATTGAGATTACCCAGGGTTAACGTGTGGACGGGAGCGATGATTATGGGCAAATTTATGTGTTGGTGACACATTTACCTTGAGTGATCTCAATAATGCATGCAACCACTAGTGTATTAATCACAGAAGGATGCTCTTGGGTATGTTAACCCTAAGAGAAAACCTCAAAAGATCTCATTTTCTTGAGACTATCAATGTTTGAGTAAATTAAACGAGGAAAGAAATCCAGTATAGGAAATTCAAAAAAAATACAAAAGTTAAGTTGTAAAAATTACAACCAGATTTTCCAAAAAATAGGACTTTATTGGTTTGGGTAAGTGAGGCTGTTCTCCCAAAATTCCGGTCTCGTTTCCTTCTTTCCTGTCTGGATTCCGAATTCCAGGAAAAATAGCAATGCAAATACATATAGTTATGTATTTCGGTAATATTATCTGTTGTTAATTATTAAATGTTAATTATTTATTATTTTTGAAAAGCAAAACAATGGTAGCTCTAAGATCAGCAATGACTGAATTTAATTTTCTTAATATTAAGGTAGGGGATAAATTGATTCCAGGAAAGATTGCTGCTAGGCCTAAAGGCAACAGAGGATTTTTCTTGCATAAATTTAGTACATTAGAATTTTTTCCTACCTTTTTGGAGATGTTCCACGAATACATTATTAATTTCAGTAAAAAAAATCCCGCGAGAAAAAATGCTCCAACAACACGCGTCCGACTAGTAAAGTCGGTGTTTTGCTGCATTTCGTTGCTACTTTAGGATTAGAAACCTCCCAATTTCCAGGAAACAGTTCGTGTGTGTGAGAAAGGCGGCGTGGACTGGATTGTTGTAGGCGTAAATAGGAATGTCGTTGTACGTATAATACCGTCTTTAACTCGTCGTCAGAAACTCTTTTCAGTGGTATAGCAAGTTGCAATTATTACAGCTTGCATTCTATCTAGTTTTCCATGATATGCAGGGCTTGATGTGACTTCTTCTGGATAATTGTCATTGTTCGCTTCTGTATGCTACAGTATTAGTATTATCACATGTTATAGGGTTACTGTACGTAACTGCAGTCTCCGATTTCGATTTCTCCTGAAGATTTCGTGATTTCGTGGAATGTCGTGCCTCTCCTCTTCCTTGACTTCGTTCTGCCCTTTCACAACCGTGGATTAGGTTACCCATGAGGAAATCTACAAAAATCCTTCTCGGATCTCCTTGTTCTGGAAAAGCCTCAGCCGAGAAATTTCATTCTAGAATGTTCATTTTCTCACATTCTACATTCTTTATCAGATTTGGATACCGAAAATTCCATAGGATTTGAAGGCCACGGAAGATTCGAAAAAGTCTTGCTAGTGCAAATTGAATACAGATTTTGCACACTTTTGCTACCGTAATGGAATTCTTGATACTGTAGATTTACATTTACGGACTTAGGAAAGAAAAATGTGAGTTCTTACGGTAAATGGACATGGTTAGGAATATTATTGATATTAATCATCAGAGCATGAATCTCTTTATACGAGCCCAAGGTTGAAGAAGATTTAATGGGATATGTTGTCAGTCATACCGTAACCCTACAAAAATGGCACTACAGTACAACATGGGTACGGGAACGTCGTCTAAAACGTTAAATAACGTCCCTAAGGCGGTTTCAGCTAAGAACTCGGAATTTATTGGACTTCTAGTATGGAGGGGAGGGGGGGGAGATGATTCCAGACTGCAATCTAATATCCTCAGGTAATCCTTAATGGAGTATTAAGCTTTTTAGTGGTGGTGTTAGTTACGATTTGATGGTCTATCAAGGCCTGGATGCACCATTAAGATCACCCGGAGCTAAAATTTTGATGCGCGTGTTAACCATGGGTAAACTTTGGCGGGGAGTTAACGCTTTTCCCATAGGGTTTCTCAATGATGCTTGCGACCTCAAATGTACTCGAATTCCAATACTCAAGTTCAAATGAGTTCCAAATTTAACGACGACGATTGAATGATCTATCAAGACCTGGATGCATCATTACCCAGTGTGGACGTGTTGACTCCCGTGTTGACGATGGGTAAATTTGGGGGTGTTGACAAGCTTATCCTGGTTTATATAAATCACGCATTCGGCTTCACATACATCCAAGTTCGAATATTCGATTTCGAATGAGCCCTGAATTTAAGGGAGCTCGAAAAAGAGAACGAAGTACAGCCGTGGAAAAGAGGAGAAGGGATTTAGGGCCTTTTTTTCGTACATTTGAGTTTTTAAAACAGTTTCTTAGTTATCGATTGAATAAATTAAATTATCTGCCCTGAATTGGGTCCCAGTATAGTAAATACTGTACAACTTCAGCTGTGAATAAAAAAATTAACTAATAAAAAAACCTAATGTCCTGAAGTAGGCACTGCTTTTGTATCATATTTTGGAAACTCATCAGATATTTCTTGCCTTTGAGAAATATGAAATTTGAATTTTTGCGCGAATAAAAGAAAATGAGATGTTGAGATAAATGAATGTAAAATTTCCTGTTAGAACCGAATTTCTTAATGCTAACGTAAGGTAGCTCGGCATTTGCCATTGGATCAGGACTGCTTAGGGCTACTGTGGATCTCCATGGTATTACAGGCGTTGTGCGCAAGGGACAAATTCTGGTTGTCCTGTTCGTAAGTGGTGAAACTGTCCTAGAATGTCCGTTAATCGTAAAACGTAGGCGGTAGTCCAGAGTTACCCACACCCCTGCTAGTTACCTGTATGCCTTGGCAACGCTCCTCGCATGCTTCCTGGCCTCGGCAATAAATACCGAGGCTTTTATTGCCGTTAGCTTGTGGTCATTACGTGGTCGACGAATGATTAGTGTGTGGAGAATTCTCGAATCAGTCGAATATTCGAAATTTCACCAGCGCTTAGCGACGCACTACTAAGTACATAGTTTACAACTTTTATAGTTCAATTTCTTGCCGTTGGCTGAAAAAGTCGCGCCAAGTCGCCAACATGTGGTCGTCGACTCCCGACGCGAACATCTGTGGCATGTGTGTGGCCATGGATTTTTCCCTCTCGGATGAGAGGTGTTTTGTGGGGGAATCCAGGAGTGTTGGCCGAGTTGATGACCGTTCTTCAGAGCCGAGAAGTTTTGATGAGCTTCTCGCGGAAATTAACGACTGCAGCATTATAGAGCGCGTAATTAACACCCGCACGCAATTTTGCGGACGCACGGGGAAAAATAGCCTTTTGGACGGCAACGGTGGCTATTTAGTCAGTGTACTGTGGACATTTCTATAGGCACAGCTTGGCTTTGCTTCAGAATGGCGCGAAATTCAAAATGACATTTTGTTTGCTGAAGTTTTTGGGCGTCTTAGAGCAGTTAGTCAACGTCTAGGATAGGAAAAAGAGAGAAAAAGGAGGAAAACTGCTGGAATCCCTCCCTGAAATCATGGATGTTTCTCAAAAAATGTATTTGCTGAACGTTTTTCTTCTCGGAAAAATTGCTGCATGAAATTTTTTGAGTTTCTTTGCTTCTCTTTATCCTAGAAACTGCCTTCTCTGTAATATTTGTGTATTTTTTCCAGGAAAAATTATCCTGTTTTCTCCGTGACATCCACTTTCAGGATTACCCTGACATCCATTTTCATTTTTTTCTCTCTCCTTCACCTTTTCCAGACAGAATCCCAATAAATATGTATAGTGAGCGTCGATGGCGGTGACCCACCCACGGCCTCGACAAGGACGCCACGCAACCGCGCCGCGTGCGCCGAAATCGATGTCGCCAGACGTCGGAGTGCTATTTCTAAGCGCTTTTCTCCCCAGTTCAGTGATCTCTTCACGTTTTTTCTTGCTCATGTTAAACAGCTAGAAATAATATAACGACAGTAGATGACATCGATTCCGACGCGCGCGGCGCGGTTGCGTGGCGTGTCTGTGGAGGCCTGAACGGGTCACCGCCATCGATGCTCACTATACTTGTTATCTCTTTTTCGGGAGTAATACCTGCTCAATCTCTCCTCAAGGTTCTGATCCTCCTATGAAAATCTAAGGGAATTTTTCTAATATAAAGTGCAATTACCTTTTCTTTCTCTTCAATTTCCCTTAAGACGCAGAGCAATTTCCCGTTTTCCGCCCAGACCTAAGAACCAGGCCACTAAATCCATGAGAAAACCACGTCTAGTTCCAGACAAGCCCACTGGCTATCCATTTTTTTTTGGTATGAAATCATTCCAAAGAGTGAGTGACAGTTGGCAGATCTGCTGTGATGTGTTGATTTTTCGCATTTTTCACTTTTCCCGGATTGCTTTTCTTTGAGTATTTTCTGGATTTGTCCAGGGCGACTTTGGCGAGAATTAACCGCTCATGCTTCTCCCGAAACCATTGACGAATGGTGAGCAATCCCCTCGATTTCTGCCTAAAGTCCCTGACGAAATCCCCTCGCCCAGGGATTTTCCTTGATGAGGGAATCGCCGAGGAAAATTGCCGAGTTCCCGAAGCGGACGATCGGTTTGGCTACCTGTATGCGCCGTATAATTGTCCACTGGTCAGCGCTCACGTTGTCCTTTCAGCAAATGATGTGTCCGCGTTGGTTGACTATGACATATGACAATGGCCGGTGATCGTTTCGAATTTTCCCGGGGAATGGCAGTGCTAAGGTCGTGTTCTGTGGAAAAAGCGAAGTACATAGTTGTATCCGTGATTGAACAAAAATTCTTACAAATACTTTACTGGATAAGTTGCTTTTTTCGAAGGTTTGAGAAAATATTTATCTAGGTTTTGTTGATTTTTTTTCAAAGGAAAGGATCTCAGTGATTATCACATTATCTGGATTTCACCATGATAGGTTTTCTTCCACTGGTGTTGGTCCTTATTTACGAAAATCTCACAAATACCTTCCCATTTAGAGCAATTTATATACCTTTGCCTCAGCTACTAGAAAACATTTATCAAGAATTCGTTGGAAATTTACTCCAGCTTTTTTCCTCTCTTCATCTCTCCCAGTTTTACTCCTTTCTCCTCCACTCCCATTCCTTCATCCTCCGCTTTCTCTGCCTCTCTCCCCCCTTCGTTCCTCTTACCTTCTTCTTTTTTCTGCTTCATCGTCATTTGTGCAAAAAGCTGCATCTTCTTCACCTGTAGAAGTCATCGAAATTTTCTTAGAAAAAATCCGAAATCCGACGAGATCTACCTCGGAAAGGACCCTACTTTTGTGACAGTAGAAAAAAAACATGTGAAATGTTTTCCTCGGCATTTTTTGTACTTTTATTTTCATATTTGCTGTTTCTTCTGTGATTTAAATATTTGACGCATTTCTCACACTTATTAAAGTCATGTGGTATTCACGATACAGTAATAGTATGTGCCGTAGTACTCTGCATACTACGGTATTACTATGCTTCCGTTTGCCAACTGTACTCAAATTCATCAGCCCTACTACATATATTCCTTTATTCTCAGGAATTTTTTTGAAAATTGTCTGGGACGTTGACTGTGCGGAAAACATATGTACGTACATATACTGTAAGGTTGGCCCAAAAGTCTTGCACCAACACCTATTTTTGATCCAGAATTTCTTGGCCTTGATTTGAAAATCGTCGGCAGTGGAATGGTGTAGGATGTTCTAATAATAATGTTATGATTGTTTGGAAAAAAATATGCAAAATTTGGTGCAAGATTTTTGGGCCGACCCGATAAAAGGCCTTCAAATCCAGAGCGTGGCTGGGCCTGGTATTGTCCGTCAGTTATTTATGTTGTTTTACTTTTTTTTAAACTTTTTTTTTCATTTATTCCTATCTAAAATCGTAGCCATTGCTGTAATCTACACATCGTCTACCATTCCTATGGCTAATATTTATATTCTATTTCGTTTGTTTGAGTTCGTCTCGTTTCCATGAAGTTTCATGCCGCTTCTTAGATTTATTCCATGTTTTTCTCCTAATCCAATCTCTTTTATTCCTATTTCAGGCACGTGAATCTCATCTCCTTCGACTTTCAATGCGAGAAACTCTGCATCAAAAAGAGTGCGATTTATACGTTGGAATGCTGCCAATTTTCCAGGAAAAGGAAATTCCAACCAAGAGAAATGGATAATCTTGGGAATCTGTTCAGAATTTTTTTGATTTTCAGGATTTCTCCTGTTGTCCTCATAATTTAATTCTGTTTTTTTTTTCTTGTTGATCTCGTTGAAGGAAATCCTCGGGAATATCTTCTTCTCTCAAGGATGCTAGCCTGGATCGAATCTCCTAGCGTCATGTGACAGTTTGCCTGTCACAATCGAAGCAAATCGAGACTCTCCTCACACACAATCGCTGGACTTTCGATTTTCTTGCGACTGTCCGTTACCGCACTGTTTCTTCTGGACCAACAACACCTTTGCCATTTTCTATACGAATTTTTTGGAACTCTGAGTTCATTCACGCGTAAACGTCCTTGAAAATTGTTTTCATTCGCCCACAAATCCAAATCCTCCGTCATCGTCGTATTTTTTCTCGTCCATTCTCCTCAAAATTCCAGTCTGAAAACATTCCATTAAGGATCTTCTGGAAGAGAAAAAACCTTTTTACGATTTAATTCCTCCATTTTGAAACGTCCTTCACGCCTATCTCGGAAGAAAATTGTCGCGGAGACATTAAAAGGCTGGGACGACGGGGTGGAATTGCACTGTAAATAAGTTTTTCGGCGAGTTCTTGGGAGGTGTTCCATAAAATGTTTTTAGTGCGACGGGTTCTGTCCAATGCGCTGGGATTTTTTCCTGGGACTTTTTTCATGGATTCTCCATAGTTTCCCATAAAAATTATTGCCCTTGATGCCCTAAATCTCCTGTGCACCCTCTCCTAATTCCAAATGCAAGGATGTAAATACTGAAATTGCCTCCTGAATCAGGCTAATTCCCGAAGAGACCTCTGGAATCTGCACAAATTTGGCCAAGTAAGTTGGCGGCGTGGATAATTAGCGCGTAGTAGAAGGGGCGTGGCCTCGGCCACGCCCCTTCTGCACCGACCCGCAAGTCGTTTGCCAGCACTCGTCGGCTGCTGGGTACATACTCGTAGATCGTTCGATTTTTTTTCCATTTTACCCTGGATTCGTGAACCTTGTGGGCTTATTCTCAGGGTCTCAATGAAAATTAAATTCATTTATTTGTGAGAATTTCTTTTTCTGTCGTTAAGAAACCGAGAGGGATTATTGCTGTACTTCCTCGCTTATTTGCACATATTCTTATGTCATGCAGGTATTATTTTTCTCGATTTTTCGATGGAGAATTGACCCTGGTGAAAATTTAGGGTATCGTGCAAGTCTTTGTATCGAAACATAAAAAGTTGTCCACTTGTTCCCATTTCTCCTTTATTCCATTTCATAATCGTTTTCTTTTCGCTTTCATATTCGGAACTGAATCAGGTTTCAGCAATTTTTGGCTACGTCGGTCCTTGTGCCCATTTTTTTCCAAAAATTTCTTTGGTATAGCCAACAAAAGATTTCCTGGCTTTCTGCCAACCTCGTCGAACCGTCTACCTCTCATTTTTATTCATCCAAAACTGCATTTTCCTGAAAATCCACATTTGTGCGGGATGTGCAAGGATCGGGTCTCTTTTTCCACTCTCTTTGGATTTTTCTCTTAGTTTCATTAGAGTCACCGTGAAGTTCATTTGTTTTATGGGTCATTGTCCAGAGTAGATACACCGTGGGACATAATTGCCTCAGATCAACCTAAAAAGTTACAGTAATTCTCGGGAAAATGTAAGCAAGGATACAGGATAACTGCAGTAGAATATTTTGTCCTCATTTTTCATTTTTGTGCCACCTAACACGGATAGAGCCATACTGATCTTGCCATGGGTCAAGGAACTCATCAGTAACGTTACTGTGGTAGTTCTAAATTGGAGATTTCCGCCTAAATTCACGAATGGAAGAAACGATATGCGAAAATGAGCTGGGTTTACTCGGAGTTTACCTGGAACTTGAGCGGAATTTACCGTTTTTTCAGATCATGCACGACTAGACAAACTTCTCCCAGAATTCATCTGAAATAAACTGAATTTTGGGAGGTGAATGAGTTTTGATACCATAACGAAAGAAGCTTGTATAGGCACTCATTTTCCGTTTTGTTCTGTTTTTCTTCACATGGAAGTTATCTGTAGCAATTTCCCCTGGATATTACATTTTTTTTTCGGGAACATTTCGGAGTTCTAAGAGGTTTTTAATCTGACTAACCTTGTGCACACTGGTTACTTGTTTCTTTGTGGAAATAGTAGTAAAGCTCTCAAGCCGGCCATGACCCTCTGTTTAACCAAAAACTGCCTATTCCATGAGAATTCTAGGTGAAAGCCAGGTTGACTGGAAGAGAAACGTGTTTGTGATTTGATCTTCGTATAGTCAGGTGATGACGTTTTTTGCTTCACTGCACTAGTCACCCAGTGGAACGGTTTTCTCAACAAGATACCTATAACTCATTGATAAACGAGATATCTTTGTTCTTTTTCAACTGGCTTGGGTTATCGAATATATCTTCTTCTGAGTTGTTTTGCGCTGTATGTTACCTCGAAGGTACAAACACCTTTACTCCAGGGAAGCAGTCGTATTGCATTAACATTTTTTCTGGAAGGAAATTCTTCCCAATCTATGTAGTAAGTATGAAGAGTTGGCGTGAGTGCACTTGCCTTGAGGCGTACTTCCACTTTCTCAAATTATTGCTACAGTTACTTTTACAAGGCTACGAGTTTCGCGGGGAAAATGACTAATATATAAATTTCGATGCATCCAGTTTTTGTTTTGCATTCTTTTCTGTTTTTGAATGCATAGAAAGTTAAAACATCTTGGGAATGATTAACATTATCAGACGATCGCAATGAGTAATGCTCACCATGCTTACTCATGGTCAATCTCGGGGTTACTGCAACCAAGTGGTTTCTTGTTGAAGATGTGAAAATTGTGAAAAAAAAGTTGCTTTTTGGACGCGCAAATTTTTATTTGGGCTTTTTGAAAAGGGAGATAAATCTGTAAATAAGCAAAGTAGATAGAATTCAAGCATCTTTCTAAGTACGTATATCCGAAATTGCAATGAAAGTTTCTGGTATCTTCAAGACAGTTTTGGAGCTTGCAGTAGGATAGGAGAGGGAGATTCAAGACAATAAAAAGTTACGTTTATCAACTTGAAAGAGGTAGACGAACTAGTATCCGGAACAATTTAAGTATTTTTCAAATAATTAGAAACTTCGAATTCCGCTACTAGAATGGCGACCTACTTTCCTAATGTGGGTCAGTTTTACTGGCAGGTAACTCGTGACTCTCCTCACTGCCTCTATACTCTTTCCAAGCACTTTCCCAGCTGTAGCACCCTATTCCCGTGCTCTCGCGGCGTCGTCGTGCCCTTTTCGTGCTGCCCTGCACGTTTAACATTCGGACCAGTGGCTGTGTAACGATGCGATTGTGCCGTGAGTCATTGACGTTCGTCGTCGTCGTCATCGTCGTCGTCGTGGTCTTCTTTCCCCTTTCCAACCGCCACCTTTATTCTTTAGCCATGTGTGCACGCCTTATTTGTGCATGTGTGTCCTATGTTCAATAGCGTGTGACCATGCACGGCCGGCCCAGACAGCTAGACGTCGGGGTGGTCGCGTTCGCGTATCGTAACGCCACCTGGATTGGTGGCCGAAAAAATCGCGCTCGGCCGCGATTTTTGGGCCAAGCTCTGCTACGAGCTGGCTACAACTGTCATAGTCATGCTATCATGGACATCGCTTCGAGATTGCGTGTGTGTACATGTGGCTGGTTAGCCGCTTGAAACGCTAATGAGCCGCTTGCTTTGCGCTGTCATCGTCGCCGCCGCCGTCGCGCGTCGCCGACATGACACGACGAGCTGCAGCCAGTCGAATGCACATATCCGATGCCATGAAAGACTGATAGTGATCATTAGAGCAGCGTCCAATTAGCAGCCAGCAACCAGTATGGAGCACTTCCTGCAGCGCGAGCTTGGCTATTGAGCTGCTGCTGCCGTTGTTCGCAGACTAATGCTAGCTTTTAGTTGTAGAAAAAACATAAAGTGACCGCTCTTTCGCCATATTTTTGGTTTTCTTCTGGATTTTTCTGCCATTTCTTTTTATTATTCTCTTGGTTCATGCTAGACTATGGATGGTGCGCCTCCTTGCGTGTAATGAATAAATGAGTGAATAAACAGGCCTGAAAATTGCCTATAGGAAGATAGAAAGGGTAAGAGAAAGAAAGAAAAGCAATACAATTCTGCTTTTCCTTTCAAATGCTCACATGTATGTAAAAACCTTCCTCTGGGCCTACATACATCACAGGGATTACCCAGGGTAAATCTCTCAACGCCCCTGCTGACGATAGATAAATTTGTTCTGTGTTAACACCTTTACTCTAGGTCATCTTAATGATGCATGCGGCTTCTCGATGCGTCAATAAGTTTGTCTTGGGTAAAATTTTTGACCTCCATGTTAAAATGGGGTAAATCTGGAGTTTGCCAACACGTTTACCTTGGGTAATCGCAACGATACGTGCGGTCCCTGGTGAGTAATCCGACAGTAATTCAGAAGAAAGTAACAATAAGTGGAAGGAACATGAGGTGATCTCATGCTTAGGTAATTGGAGCGGGGCAGTAATGCATCATTGAGATTACGCAGGGTAGACGTTGCCAATACCCCACAAATTTACTCATCGTCAGCACGCTCGCCAACGCCTTCACCCTGGGTAATCTCAGCGATGCATCCAGGCCCAGGCCAGGGTGCATCATTGAAAATATCCATGATGGATGTGTTTATATACCTGAATTTACCCTATACTTGGCTCCCATCAGTAGGTTTACCCACATGTGACGTCCTTCATGACCAGCTGCTACTCGTGGGTAATACACTTGAGCATGGGATTACCCATCCCCCCGATGATGACTCGTGAGTTCCAAGACCAGCGTAATACTAAAAGGATCTCATACTTGGGTGAGTGAGCGAGCAGGCTCAATTCTTACCTACCCACCTATTTACATAGCTATCATATCGCATACGCCGCTAAGTAATTATATCCCTTGGGTATTGGATCACCCATCTTTTCAACGACACATCAGGGCCCAAAATTGGGTGTTCGTTTCTTTACCCATCTGTTAACCTATTATTCTGAAGGTCTAAAAGATGTATGGAGAAATAGTTTAGAAAAACTCAAGTCTCCGATATTGGAGCTGATTTTTCTCTATATTTGGCCTGAGTTGCATGCAAGACCCGGATCCATCGTTTAGATTACCCAAGGTAAACGTGCTGCCCGTGTTAACGACGAGTACATCTGTGCGGTGTAAACACGCTTACCATGGGTAGTCTCAATGATGCATGCGGCTCTAGGAGACTTCTCAGTAATCAGTAACTAAGTAATAATCAGAAAATGCAAGAAACTCAAGAAACGGTTGCACCATAACTTGCATTAACTTACTGTCATTAAGGCTTGTGTTACCTGCTCTTTTCTGGATTCTGACGTATCTGCTAAGATCCTAGCGGCTATACATGGTGTCGTAGACCCCTTTTTCCAGGCCCCGAGGCAGCTTAGCACTTTTTGTGAGGCCAGCTGAAAATCACATCAAGTTCTTGTTAGCGTAACTATGTACTCGCTTCCGCAGCAAAATCGTCGCTGCTAACGAGATAGTACGCCGACAGATTACGTTGCCCTGTTGCGTAATCCATGGGGGTGGCAGCAGTGCATTCCTAGAAAAGCGTGGCTGTAAATTTCTTGAGTTTTCTGAACCTTTTCGGGGAAAACGGAACCATTTTAGTCATGGAATAGGTAGTCGTGGACAAAATATTTCGCTTTTCCGGAAGGGAATGGACTTTGGCCTTGGAATAGACGAAAACTCAGGCAAAAGATGCAACCAGAGAGGAAGATGGCCTGTTGTTGAAGTTCTGCAATGGAATCATGGGATTATGTAGTAACTAAGGGCTGGGCCCTTAGGGTTACTGTAGGTTTGGCTCGCATCCAACATGTATTTATTTATTCATACCATGTCCGTCTAAGGGTAGGGACAAAACGGGCAATTTCCGTTTTTTAAACATTTTTTATTGATTTTTCAAGTGATTCATTATTTTCTATAGTAAGGCATACAATGAAGCAGTGGTTCTGTACCTACACCTACCACATATGGGGTAACTATGATTTTTGAACCCATCGATATATCCTAGCATAGGCAAACCATGCGAAAGCCATTACTAAATCCATACCTCTTAATCCCTCCTCTTATCGAGGATCTATTCAAAGGATAGCGTTTCTAATCCGCAACGCGTCGGCATCCGCATAGCAACCCCCTCGCTACCCAGCTGACCGATACGAAATCCAACCCCCCCCCCCACCGACCACCAACCCCAGCACCTGCAAATCCACGAACTGAACGCTGTTCGCGCCTGCGCGCCCAATTAAGCACTAAAGGAGCCGTGTTGTTTTCTGAGCGAGCGCCGCTCGCTCCCCCCATGGATACCACCGATCGCCGGCCGGCCGGCCGCGTTCAAGTGGCCTCCTTTCCGGCTTCAAAATTACGTTCTGCAGGGGAAATTTTCCGCGGGTATTGGGATATTTCTCGTGTTCGAGGATGAAGTGCTGCGTTCCGTTGGCTTTATTGCTCTGGCTGTTCGCCTTTTCCTTTCGATGTGTTTTTGTGTTTCAGAGCTCATTGTCCATTGTCACGGCTTTTCTTGTGAAATCCGTGGAAAATGCAGTAGTGCAATGAATTTTCTATGGAATATGACAATTATATGCAGGATATAAAAGTACAACACATACAATTTAAATAAAAATGTATAGGTCTTTTCTTTCGGTTGGCTAGATGACTCAATACTTAGCTGTTTTCAGGATTTTGTGCTCCGTAAATCCTTTCTATAATATGAAGGTGTGGGGCACGAGATTGCTTAGTTTTTCGAAAGAAAACAGAAAAATGAATCATACTTGTCAGTAGCAAATTTTATGGACTTGAATCTAATCCTTTCTCACTGAAATTTTCATGGATCCATCAAATTTCGCTCAAATTCTTCGTACTGTCCCTCCACCTCTTTCGTATGCAATTATTCTTCCAGGATTGAGGCGCTGAGCTTACGTATTTCCAGACTTCTAAAAGAGCTAGTCATCTTCTCGTCTTCTTCAATATTTTTTAAACATCTCCGTATTTTCCACGATTTTCCTACGTGCCCTATATTTTCCCTGCATAACAAAGAGAAATGAAGGAGAACGATAGTGACATGACAGGAAGTCTCTCCTCCCTTGAAGAGCCCACTTGTGATTGGACGAAACTGGCTAGGCGCAGAAGCGAGTCATCCATCGGGTTTTTGAAGGAGAGAAAGGAAGAAAAGGAGATGTCTCGTTGACTGCCGGATCCTAAAACTGAGCAGACGTTTTACCTGTTTTCTGAATTAAGTAACTTCAATTATTCTCCAGGTATTCTTCTCTTTGAGATCCATCTCTTCCAGAATTCAATCCTGGAGAGAAAGAGAATTGCTTCCCATTTCACTGAGAAAGACATCGAACCCAACTCGACGCAATCCATCGAATATTCGAGAATATTCGACTTTTCTCCCTTATTTTGAAAAGTATAGTTCAAAAACTCTCGGCATGTGAAAAAATTAACCTCTTGGGAACTAGTATCCGCTGCTTCCACCGACTTAAAATTTGACCTACCCGAATGTCGACCATTTAAAACCCAGTTGGAGTCCTTTAAATCCTTCATATCCATATGTTTACTGGAAATCAGGAAGAAAGTGTACGTAAAAGAACCAACTCAACAATTTAGACCTTGAAAGCCGTTAAATCTATTCTTTACTAGGCCATTCGGGCAAATACTATCATAAGTAATATATAAGTGATACTTTAATAAATAGTATAATAACTTTACCAATAAAAGTACAATTACTCCTTTTTCTTGTTTTTTTTAATGCTTCAAAGGGGTTTGGATAACCTCTCTGGTATTGGAGCTGGGGAACAAGAGGTATCTTCTATCCGTTCAGACGCAAAATAGGTTAAACAAACTTTACCCGTAACCCATGAAGGTTTTTCCCGCCTTTTGCAGAATGTGACGCTCTCCAGCTGACATGGATATCCTACAACCGTCTCTTCCATAAATTTCCTGGTTTTGATGTCACTTCCCCGGATTCTCCCTGATTTTCCCCACCAAAAATACGCTGCCCACCTCATCCAAAGCCACCCACCCGATCCAATCAAAAATACCTCCCACAGCTCCGCACAATGAAACTTTTTCGCGGCGGATCAAGAGCTAGTTTGGCGCCTGGCGCGCATTTTTCGCCGTCACTCATAATTTCCTCCTCTTCGAGTAATTTCCTCAGGAAGAATCGAGAGGAAATCGTGCGCGGCCGGTTTGCGTGTGTGTGGTAGAGGCCCGCGGCAGCAGCGACGACGAAGTTTCGCACGGGTCTTTCTTCGTCGGTGTACCAGTTCCCCCGCATGTTTATAATTGCCGCATCCGCAAGTTGTATTGTTACCGCAGACGTATTATGCGGACGAGTAACACATTCGGGTCGGCGGTCGCTCGGCCGCGGCCCGGAACGATCCGCGTGGAAGCGCTCGGATCTATGGGAAACGGCGACGATTTACTGCCGCCGCCGAGATGAACTCCCGGATTGACTCGCTGGATGATGGGTTCCTCGGCGAGGTTAATGGTCAATATGAGGGTAAATACGGTTCCTCCACCGCTATCGCACAATTTCAACCCAAATGGATCGAGGTTTGCTGCTTCAAGGTAACTTTTAGAACGGAAAGGTAACAAATCGTCCAGAAATCCAGCAAACTCCTCCAGTATTCTAGGGCCTGGATGCATCATTGAGATTACTTCAGGGTAAACATGATGACGCACGTGTCAACTATGGGTAAAATTCTATGGTGGTGACACCTTTACCCTGGGTAATCTCGGCATGCGATTTTAGAAAAAAAAATAATTTATACCGAACTCAACCACATGTTACCCGAAAACCAGCGAAATATTGGGCAGATCTTATGCCTGGGTAATTGAACCAGGACCAGGGCTTGGATGCATCATCGAGATTACCCAGGGTAAGCATGACGGCGTTGACGCAAACGATGGGCGAATTTGTGCGGCGTAGAAGTTTTACCCTGAGTAATCTGCTTTGCATACGACCTCAGGAAGCATCATTGAGATTACCCATGGTAAACGTGTTGACTTTCTCTAATTTGCGATTTACCTAGCACTCCTCAGCATGTTCACCCGTACGTGACGCTATCCATATCCAGCTGCTACCCATGGGTATGAGATTACCCATTCTTTCAATTATAAATCCTTGCACAGTAATCTTCGTTCACTTATCTACCCACCTATTTACCCATTATACTGCACGAAGTACGCGTAGGAAGAGGATATTGTTCTAACTTGCCCGGAAATCTTGTGGAGTTACCAGGGAGTAATAACCGATCCAAAAAGCATTTGTGTAGTTTCCTGAAGAATCTGAACTCGGCTCAAAATTGATCTCCTTGCCCTGGATACATCACTGAGATTACCCGGGTAAATGCATTGACGCACACACTGGGTGAATTTGTGTGATGTCAGCACATTTACCCTAGGTAATCTCAATGATGCATGCGAGCTCTGGAAATTTCTGCACCATAGCAAATAGTAACTCCTCGGAAGTGTTTTTTTCCCGGAAAATACCAAAATGCATTTGGCCATTGTATCCTTGAGGGTCTATGCATCCAGAAAATTGTCTGGCCTCTCATAAGCAAAGTGTTCTTACAAAAATCAGCTGATTTTTTCTCTGCGTCTCTTCAAGCGCGTGTTCTCTTGGCTATCGTTGTTTTTGTGCACTTCCACATGGCTTTCTTCCATTACTTTTGGATTTTCTCAGCTAGTTCCCCGAATTTATGGTCTAATGCTCCAATTTGATTTTTTATCAATAAATATCACAGTTTATTCAATGATGTGACTCCATGGAGAGAAAGGAGATCTAGAAAATTTTCCAAAGTTCAGGATGTGTTGTGGGCAGTAAATTTTGGGTGAAATTTTAAAAATTTCAAAAAAAAAATGTCTGGAAATTCATTGTGGATGCGCGATTTCTGATGTGCTGAGTAGAATCCTTCGGGTGAGTGAAAAAATTATTGAAAATTCTCCAGGAAAGCTTCTGTTTATGTTTCCGCTGCTCTTCTGCAATTTTACGTGTTTTCTAGAGTGCAACACAAAAAATTTCCCGAAAAAACCCCGACACTTAGCTGTTCCCGCCCCAAAAAAGCGCTCTCGCAACATGCAGTGTTCAGTCGCGACGACTTTTTGTGCAATTACAGAAAACTTCGTTAAAGAGTGTGTCCTCGGGCCCCGCCCACCGCCTTTGCGTTGTCACTGCGCTGCGGGTCTGCGCTGCCCTTTGCCTATCGTTCATCTGTCGTCGTCCGCGGGCCGATTGCCAGCTAGTTTTGTGTGCTACATCCAACAATGGTTCTTGTCCTAATGAGATTTGCATAATTCCGCGCGTGCGTCGTCGTTGTCGTTGCTGCCGTCCGCGGGCCGACGACGGCGCCGCCCCACCTCTTCCCGTTTTTGTCCGCGGCCAGCCTCTCCTCCAGGGCCGCACGCGTGTGCGCCTCCGATTAGGTTATCTTTTTCTCTGCTGGCGAGGCCTTTCATACCTCGTCGAACTTCACGCCCTTTATCCAATAACTGGTTGTTAGCCGCTGGGCTGTCGTGATTCCACATGTCAACGGCGAAAATTTGCGCGCTTCCTTCAAAGTATAAAAGCGAGCCGCGGCGCTTCATTCAGCAGGAGCTGAGTGGATTATTGGCGGAAATTTTGTTGGTTTAGCGACTGTTGCACTATATATTTGCAGTACTTGAGGGCTTTGCCACGGTATTCACGTAATTTTGCACTTTTTTTGCTGGAGAGCTGTTTTTATGCGGCTTAGGCTCAACTGACATATTTTTTTCTGGATCACAAGGGTTCTCATGGTCCATAGAATTTTCTGGTAGAAAATCCGTTCCTCTACAGAGGAACTATAGACTCATTTTTAATCTTATGGTTCCTGAACGTTTAATTTGATCTATAGTAAGGCCGAGAAGCAAACGGAAAATATAATGAGGCAACAAGAGACGCAGAGAAATTTTCTTGAGCATAGTGAATCGCGGAGGCGTCTCACTCTAAGATACGTAATTGCAGGAAATTACCCGTTAGGTACATAGCAGGTGGCGAATAGGAGAGGTTTTTTTGAACAACTGAATAATCTTTTTCCCAATTTTCAGGATTTCTACGGAAAATAGTCATGGAAAATAGCTCTAGCCATTTTTTCTCTATTTTAATATACTTCTGTTTTTTCATGATTTCAACTTTTCATGATGATTTTTTGGAGCCAGAGTGACTTATGTATGGTTTTTTCCACAGGAAATATGCATACTACCTCGCTGCCCGGAAATCCGCTATTTTCCGCACCACGGACATTTCCATTTGCTTTTCCCATTTTTTCTGCGAATATCCTGAAAAAAAAAAAAACGCTCTGGCTTTCTTTTTCATCCATCTCGACGGCATTTTTTAATCCATGAGCGTAACAGGAGCGGAAATTCGAATCTGCTACTGCGGATGTTCCGATTTATCTTATTCCTAGAACGCTCTGGATAATCCATTCTCTTCCCATGCCTGCTTTTTTCTCCTAGAGAGGGGAAATTCTCTTAAACGGGGTTCACAGACATGTTCTTGGTGTTGTTTGGACCCTAGCGCTAAAAAATTGCCATTTTTCTAGTGATAAGTCCGTTGTTTTTTTTGTTTTTTTAATTCATAGTGTTATAAATTCATCCTAAGTAAAATTAGATAGTGGTAATTATATACTATTAAGTAATAGTAATCAATAATACCTAAATAAATTAAACAATGGTATTCAGTATTAATTGAAAGTTAACTTCATCCTAAGTAAGTTTATGATATTTCTCGGTTTTCGAGGTGATTTATATTTCTCTAGCTCGTTCACTACCTGTTTTACTTTTTTCCTCGTTGCCTTTCAGAACTAATTGTTTTTCTTTTTTTTTTTGTTTGTTTCCAGCTCTTGAGAGATTTATTTTTCTTTTGTTTTCTTCTTTTTTCTTATTTTCTTTTCGAACAAATAGCTTTTCTTCTCTCTTTATCTGCTCAGCACCAAGTTTATTATTTTACTATTGATGTGTATTATTTTTATTTTATGTATTATTTTTTATCACTTTTTGATAAAACATTTTCCGGTGCACAGCTAAGATTTAAATGATTTTTCTGGGAATAGCTAAGACCTCATTTTGTCCCTGGATTTATTCTGGAATCCATAGCTTTTTTTCCAATTCTGCTCTTGTGCCTTGATAAACTCCAGTACATTATTCGTGCCTAGCACGAAGTTAATCCTTAGCCATTTGGGCAATTTTCTGGGGAAAAGAGCTGTTTACTTTTCTTTTTTTCTTTTTTTCTACCATTTTCTGGAGCAAGGTCAGTTTTAAGCTGGCCGCATCGGCTCAGTGTCATGTTTCTTTCCATTTCATCCAGCACTATGAGTAGCTGACGGATTTCCGCTGTTCCTCATTAATCTTCCCGGATGACCTCACTTTTTAAATCTTTTTTTCGTGGATACCCGTGTTTTTCGCTTTTTTTTCATTTCGTTTTTCGTTTGTTCCCTTTGTTTATAACGTTTTTTCCCTTGTACCCCGTTTTTTCTCAGGAGAAATGTCAGTCTTTTCTTCTTTCAGGATGAACTAATGGCTACATTTTTACTACTGTTCCTCATTGCTTACGTGCATTCGAAAAGGTTACCCGACATCTACTGGAACAGCACGAATCCAATGTGAGCGCCTTGTTTTTTCCCATGTATTGATGTCGTCTCTGATGCTGTAGAGATAACGCGATCATTTATCACCGGGGGGAGTTCTGCTGGATTTGGGTTCTTTCTGGATGTGTACTTTGATCCCATTTAATAGGAATTTTTTCTTAGTAAATTCACCATTCTTTGAGCGAAAACTGCATTTGGGGAGAAGTGTTGACGATGCACTGCTCAGCTCTCTGACCGCTTCTGCTCATCTGGAAAAACTAATATCCTCCTGGATTGTTTTGGGAAGCTTGACGAACTCAATTAACGCTATTTAGGAATCCCAGGAGGTTATAAACAGCGTAATTATCATCCACCTTTAAGAGTAAACAGGGGCCCGCATGCACCATTAAGATTACCCCGGGTAAGCTTGTTGACGCCTTTGCAAACAATTTGTAAACTTGGGTGGTATTAATACGTTTACCCTGGGTAATCTCAATGGCGCATGCGGTCCCAGAACGTCAGAACTTATTGCCTTCTATTTATGGGTACATCTCCAGGGGCCGCATGCATCATTGGGACTACCCAGGGTAAATATGTAACCAGCGAGCAGATTTGCACATCACATTGGAATGGGCATCAAAGCCTTAGTTCACCCTGGGTTATCTCAATGGTGCATCCAGACTCAGAAACCTAAGAAATTCCGGATTTCCAGAGGCAAAAGTTGTTGAACTCTTGGAGAAGGCTAAGGATGAGGGTAAAATATCCTGGATTTTACTAATTAGTATCCGTTTTTGGAGCAGCCATAGCTGTGAACGAAATCTTCCCAGGGACAAAGAGGAAATGTAATATTAATAAAGATAGGATCTCTATAGTGAATATAAATATTGTGGATAGAAGAAAATAAATGAAACGGATGATGTTCTATATTAATAAAATAAAAGAATAATAATCAACTGGCCAAAGGGTCAAGGACCCCAGAGCAGGACTATCCAAGGATTTCGAAGATCCTGAGTTCTCGCAGGACTTCCAGGACTTTTTTTGCCAGAAGCGAGTTTTTCCCATGATACTTTAGTTCCAAGGGCCAGCTTCAGGCAGATAAGGACCTGTTGCTCACTTAGTTTTTCCAATTTCTGGGCTAGCATCCAGAATACTTTATCTAGTCGGATGAACGCGCTATAACGCAATGTTAGAGCGGTTTCGACGGTTTGATATCCAATAAAAACTTATCCACGGATATATGTATCCTTTCGAGCCACTGCAGGATATCTTAACCCTGTTGAAGTCCGACTGATAGAGATCCAACGACTGTTGCATCAACAATAAAAATTCTGTGATCTCTCGTTAATGCCTCACATTTGTCCCAGGAATGAAGGCCGTGGATTACTTATATTGGATAACAAAGTGGATAAACAGTAGTGGGGGTGGATATATATCCTCTGTGTTTTTCCTTCCATGCCCAAATGTATTGAATACGGGCCCTGCGCACTCAGAAATCCTTGGAACAAATAGTGGTTTCTGACTTCCTATGAATTTTTTTATTTTTTCACGCACCCATAGATGCACTATAAAAAGTCGAGAGAGAGAGGGAGGGAGGGAGGGAGAGAGAGAGAAAAAGAGAGAGAGAGAGAGAGAGAGAGAGAGAGAGAGAGAGAGCAAAGGCCAGTGAGTTATATAGAACCGTGGAAAACTACAATTACTTGTTTACTTTACCGGTTAAAGCAGGAAAGATGAAGTAAAATTTCTATAAAATGTATATGTTTGAAAATCGAATCGTGTATTTGAACAAAAAATTTCCCTTGTAATCCTTCAACTTCCCATTGTCATTTATTTTTTACGCATTAATCAAACTTTTTTGATGTTTTGTGCATTTGCAGAACCCATGGGAAACCCTATTCCATCCCATATTTGCTTCAGTAACTTTTTTCATCTGTACTCTCCGTATTTCCCTATTTCCTTGACAAGTAACAAATAGGTTAATGAATCTGTCAGGCTACCTACCTTAAATCCAAGCTTCTATCCAGAATTTACGCTTGTTGTGCAATCACACAAATCCCCCCAGAATCCTGTTTTCACCTTCACCTCACCGCCAGAATTCCTAAAATGTCACCGCCGAAAACCACCTCCTAATTGCATTGTCCTCGATGATTTCTCTTTCGCGTTTCCTTGGCGAGTCCTTCAGTTTTTGCCAGTGGAAACGGTCATAACAACAATATTGATTCTTACGGTAATGTGTGTTTTTGTGTGCTTTTGCGGGAGAGAGGTCGACCAGCGGCGATGTCTCGGTGATGGCAGAATTCGTTTAGCAACGCGTTCCACTCATAGGATGCGGGAGGCGGGGGGGGGGGGGCTTTTGCCCGATGCACGAAAACTCGTTTCGTTCGCGGCGGGGCGAAAAACCGACAAAATCGCCGTTTCATCGCCGCCCCTGCCCTCGGCTTAATCGCGCTAATTTGAGGGCGTTCGCGGGTCGGAGAGGGTGTGAGGAGGTGAGGTTCACGGGGCGGCGGGAGGGGAAAACCCGGAAGGGTGAGGGTTAGATGGCTAAATTGCTCGAAAGCGGGGGTTTTCCGGGTTTCCTAGGTCCTCCTTGGCATTCTCACCTGAACGTACGCAATTGCACAACTCCTCAATCTCCTACAGTAACTCCCCCTGCACCCACAAGTCATCCGACACCTGTAACCCCGTGCCATCTGCTCGGCGGTCAGTCCGCTGGCCGTTTACGGAAGCGCATTTTACTCGACACCCGAACAAAGGCACCAATACGCGCCAGTCGGTGATATCCGGCCATAAACGGCGGTAAATCAAAGGTGAGCGCGGGTGCGGCATGCGGGCCGCCGAGCCGAGACCCGCCGGCCCGCCCGCCGCCCGCCCGACTGCCTTGACCACACTGTGCGGGGGCTGTATATCATGCTGGCACAGTTACCGATACCATCAATATACACTCCATATATGAGTATACCGGCGAGGGATTGAGTCGCACCATGGATTGTGCGGGATCCAGGGAACGTTTGGGGAATGGGAGAGCGTTGGCATTTTCTGTAAATACACGGAAATTGAAATTCAGGCAACTCATCGCTTTCAAATGCAGTTTATCCAGGATTTGGATGGATAAATCTTGTTGTTTTGTTTGAAATAGGAGGATTACTCAAGATAGACACTAACTAGGCTAGGGTAAAGGTAAATAAGTAGATTAAAATATAATAAACTAAAATGATGATATAATAAAGCTCTCTAACAATTACCGCATTTTACCCTCACCTTTTGGGTAACTGTCAGGAAGCTCGGTAAGGCATCTGGGTACTAGTGGTGCGGATCCGTTCAGTGAAGATTACTAGCTACATAGCCCAACTCCTAGCAAAGATAGATCCAAAAAAAATAGTTGAAAAATCGTTTCAGAAAGTTATAAACCAGTCAAAGCCTCAACATCAAAAATATATGGTAAATTAACCATGGTTTTCCCTCAGATTCTACCGAAATCATTGGGGTTCCCTCTTCTTTTCGGCGATCTTTCATGGATTTCCTTCTTGTGCTCTTTTTTGAGGCATAACAGATATTTTACTTAATTCATGCCATCTAAATCATCCACAGGAATACACCCTTTAACCTGCTGATCCTTTCCCCTTTCTGATCCTCAGGAAAGTGAAAAAAAAACGTTTCTGAGCAACTTTAGGACGTCTTTACCAAACGCTGTAGGGCATGATAGCCCTTAAATTTTGTCTTGTTCCTGATTTTTTTTGCGTTTTCCCCAGATGTCTAGAACTCTAACAGGACTTACCTTCGGAACTCTGATTTCTTCTCTTCGTTTTTTTTTCTCGAAGTGTCCTCAGTTCGTTAGCTTGGTTTTCGAGGAGCTGAACAGGCATGCTGCTTGAAAATTGACAATTAGTCCTGAAAAGCGATGTCTGTGCCGGCATGGAATCGACTTTTTGAGGTAGAAGAAACTTGCATTTTTCGACAAGAACTGGCGATTTTCCTGAAACCTTACAAATTTTCTACTGTAAGTAGTAATCACTTATCTAAGGACATAAATAGGGCTCCACATGTGAAAAGCAGCTAAAAGTTGACAGTGAAATTGTAGCAAAACCTCATATTGAGCAGAGAATGATTACTACCTACGTCGTGCTGTTTGTAGTTCATGGCAATTAGAAGGAGTTAATGTGTCTCGCTACAAATCTCGAATTAAGATGAAGGGATTGTAGCGCTTCGTAGATACATATTTCAGCTTGCTCACCGCAAAATCCGCAACCTTTCTTATAGAAATTCTAATTGGATCTTATAGAAAATGAACCCTAGGATTTTTGAACGGCTTCGAAGGCCCTAGATTCATCGCTGAAATTACCCAGGATGGACATGGCTGAAGCTCGAGTTAACGATCAGTAAATTTGTGGAGTGCTTACACATCTAGCTTGGGTAACCTCAGTGGTTAATGCAGCCCAAGGAAAGTAAACGGGGCTTGGTTTTTCCACTGTCAACATTTTTTTCTGAGCGAGGAGCTCCGTAATGTGATATGGCCTCAATGGTTTCGACTGTTTATAAAGAGCCTAGTAGGAGATAAGGATATGCTTGGGATCCTTGGATACTCTTCTCTGGACCTCCTAAACCCATTCATAACAGATAGAAAACTCCAATATAAACAATTATATGACCCTTTTTGGGTTGGTTACGGGTGTTAGAGTTGTTTGGGGGTTGAGCTTGGTAGGGGGTTCCGGAACTCGCGGACATCTCTTCTGGTCCAAGTTCTAATCCTACAACTATTCTTCCAAATCCAGAAATATCAGTAGTTGGGCTGAGCATGAACGAGAATCCAAGAATCTCCAAAAACCAAGAATACTTCAGCTATCTTACTTATTTATATTTATACTTATATCTTATTTGTATATGATTATATATTTATTATTTGTTTTTATTTATATTCATACTATTTCTGGTATAGTTCCAAACTCCTGCTATTTCTCTTGCAAATCCAGAAATACCTCTGGTTGTGGCAGGGTTTGAAAGGGACTCAAATCTTCTAAGAACTTCTTTTGCTCTAAATCCTTTCCCTCCACATTTTCCCCCATCTCCAGGACATTTCCAGCCACAGCCATCGAAATATCCAGTTCCTTGACCGTTAGCCTCGAGATAAGGCCAAAAATAGCCCCAAGTGACAGTGCACTGGCCGATGTTTGTGCTGTGAGCTGACATCACCGCGCGCGACGATCGCACCCTTCTTTTTTCTCGCACAATGAAATGACAACACGACGAAATCGAGAGCGGATCTGAGCTGACATGGGGGCACTTGAGAGAGGAGATGACGCCGTCCGTCGTGTACCGTGCGGCTCGACTCGAGCTAGAGGGGGATGATCCTTATCCGCACAGCCTAATTAATTCCGTCTGTGAAACATATGTGTCTGTTTGGACGAGGCCGGGAGGAGCACTCGCAATGTTGCGAATATTTTCGGATTAGACGGGGGATCAGTGGGTTTATTGGAGTTCAAGCATCGTGCCTAAAGTACCTAATACCCTATTGGCCTGCATGGATCATGGCAATTCTTGGTGGGAAACGTTTGAAAGGGAAAAGAGGGCCGGTAATCCATGGCTAGGGACCAAGAGCTCCCAGGGTCCAGGAGCGTTTTATCCCTGAATCTCACAATACTCCACGCGGGAACGGGAGGAGGGGGATGTTCACATACTGATCAAGAGCAGGACATCAATTTTATACCACAAAGCGTCACTACATGGTTACTGTTACTTTACTGTTACTGTATAATTACTGTACATACATACAGTGTTCCTCCCACAGTTTTTGAGAACTTTCAGTAGATTCCAGCTTTTCGATGAACAAAAATTTTTCTCAACGAAATTTGCTATTTTAGGCAAACAAATGAAGTTCAAGAACTAGTAGGCATAAGAGTAAGCGAAAAATCATAGAGCAAAAAGAAAAGCAGCTGAATAAATAGGAGAAACGGGAAGGAACACCAAGGCACTATGAAAATTCCTGGATGTACATATCTGGAATTTTCTATCCCGAGATCCAATGGCCTTCTGGAAAACTCTGTTTTCCATTTTTTTGTAGTGGAATGCCAATTCCCGCATAATTTTTTAAAATATTCTCAAAAATAGGGAATCTTCTTAGTTTCACACCAACCTTATGTTTTCTCTATCTTGATGAAATTTCATGGAAGAAAATTCAGGATGAATGTTGAAGGAACAATATCCTTTTTTATCCACATGAGATCGCGGCAGGATTAATGAGCGTTGTCCCATTGATTTTTTTCAGGCAAAAAATTATTAAGAGCTGAAAAATTATCTAGGAATAAGAAAAAAACTTGTTTACTGCTCGAATATATCCTTTGAGTTATTACCCCAACGACATATCTGCCCTAGAATCCCAGAACCCTTCCAAGTTACCTTCATTCTTAGAAAATACTCGTGTTTATCCATATTTCTATGTTTTTTTTTCTTCGGGAAATGTTTGAGTTCTCATCCGTTTACTACCTCTATCGCTCTAATCCATGAAATTCTGAAGCAATAGACCTATAAAACTATTCTTGAAAGCCCAGAAATTCTCTGGCTCAGGGACTTCATTGCTAGTTCATAGCAATCTCACTTGTGGTGCTTTTCTCGGGAACCTCAACCTTACTGGTACCCCTTACAAGGAATAAATATTTCTCACTTGGCGAGTGGACAGTGGAGCGTATCTTGAACGGAAACAAATTCACGAACTATGTATAATAGTTCCCCACCTTGCCCTATTCGCTATAGATATGAAGATTTTTCTTGACAAAACTCATTGTCGACAGTTATTTTCTCTTTTATCCTAGAAAATGGGGAGTGGTGTCTTTTTCCTAATGATACCGTAAGATCTTCGCATTTTAGATTCGATGTGAGCAATACGGACCATGTGATGCCGGTGAATATTGGCGATCGGGTGTCGTTGTTGTGTCCAAGGCCAGGCGAGGATTACGAGTACTCGAATATTTATGCGGTTAGTGGAATTTTCACTAAATTTTCTGTTTTTTATTATTTTCCTGCACTTATAAAAATTATTCTTTCATTTTCATTTGATATCTTATAACTTTTGCTCTCTGGATCTCCTAATCTGGAGCCATTTCTTGGACAACGCATTGTTTGTTCTTATTCATGTTCCGTAGCTGAAGCGGGTTTGTCTTTTCCGAAGCAATAGGTACTCCAAGAAGAATTATACCGCGATCCTTGAATTAAATAAATTAACGGCCAAATACGATTCTACAAATTTTTTACGTGTTTTCCATGATTTTTTTTTGCACTTTTTTCTAGATTTTGGTCATAGACCTTCGTGTGGGAATCATGTGGTTTCTCCCTATTCTTGCTTGTTTGGTAGCCAGGACATCTGCCACAAATATCCATACCATTTCCAACACGTTCCCGCAATCCCTGCTGCAGATTTTACCGCTTCAGCATTACCTACTATCTCTAGATTACTTTACTGCCTACTCGGCTCTCGTTCAACGTCCGTACCACCACCACCACACCATCCTCATTTATCACCTCTCAAGGTCAGCTCAATCGGTCAGCTCAGCACGTCTCTTGCGCAACACTCGGTATTTGCTCATCTGTTTTCGTTATCAAATCCCGCATACAAATCCGTGACGTTCTGTCTGGCGCTGGGACGTGATTGATCGACTCTCAGCTGATGGCATGGGTTTTGGGGGAAGCTGACAATGTGATGGAAATTTTTATCTGTTACACGATTAGATGTGCCATATGTAGTCATAGAAAAAAGGCAAAAATACAGGAGGTTGGAAAAAAAACAAAGTTACCAAGAATTAGATACTGATTTAACTAACAGGAATAAGCTGTTATCAATAATTTGTTATAAATTCTGGAAGAAAGTGGCCTCTCTGGTAGAAAAGTACTTTGAAAGGTGATTCTAAAAAATTTTAATTTCCCAAGGGAAGGAATAAATTATAAAAAGTTTAAGAAAACTGCTACTTTTGGACAAATTTACAGCAGATTAGCGCTGGTTTTTGGCAAATTTTGCGACAAATTAGCGCTGGAGCAACTTTTTCGATTGGGCCACGCTAAGCGTACGCTCAAATTTAGGCCATCCCATATCTCTTCCTGAGGATTATTTTTGCAAAGAATATATTGTTGTAAAAAATATATGTTGTATAGCAATTTTATCCCAATGCAACTTCATTTCGTGGTTTTCATTGCCAAGAACTTTGGATAATGTGCTCCATTCGAAAAAAGTTGCTCTAGCGTCGATGTCCTTTAAAAGCTCCAGCTTAACGCGAGGTCGATTGCGAATGAAAGGCTTTTTTTGGAATTTTCGGTCGTACTCCGGTATTTGGAAGCATTCAATTAATTTTCAAATATGTTAACACTTATTTATTCCCTGTTTACTAACAAACTGCATAGAAATTGGACAAAGAAACCATAGTGACTTGTTGGCGCGTCAGATTTGGTGTGTGGTCCGCAGAACAACCCTGGAAGAAAATAAAATCTATTTTTTCCTCTGTTTTTGCTCAATTGCCAATATCTTCGCACCTTTACGTGCACAAATTTCTGAAGATGTAGCAGTGACGTCACCAATATCGTAGGAAAAAAAACGAACAAAAAACGGATAAAGATGATCGTTTAGTTTTTCCATAGCAGAAATTCCTATCCATTTTTTGAGTGTCTAGTTTCCTTTCGCAAATTTCTCCTTCCCTTTATCTTAGCCAACAAGTGGCGCCAAATGTCCAATCGCCTTACCATCATCGTACGTGTCACAATTTCCGCTGCACAACATTATCAATTCCATCACTTTCGTCTTCTCGACACCGAAAAACTCGTCCGCATTTTTTCACCCAACGTCCTTCCGGCGTACACGTACGTCACACGACATGTCCTTCATTCATCTCTCGAATATTCACGTTCGTAAATGCACACTAGCGATGCTGTGCAGTTGATTTACGTGTATGACCTCATACTGAGATGATGAACGGCTTTCAGCTCAGCTCACGGAGGTTCGTCTCGCCCGCGCGTCTGGTTTCGCTGTAATTATTTGCTCAATTTGGACAACAAAACATAGACGGATCGGCTGACGGTTTCGCTCGCATACAGTGATTACCCCAATTGTGGAAAAGGGAACCTGCGAATTACCCACTCGGGGAATGTTCTCGAAGTTTTACACAAGCGCGGGATGTGAAGAACTCTTGAAGTGAATGAGACTTCTCTCACTGGTTTGCTGCGTTTACGGACACCTAGCTCTCGCGCGCGTAGCGTCAGGCCATTTTGCCTTTTTGACTCTATGGAAATAGGCAAACATGGTTCAAAAGAGATCCTAGCTCATTTTAGCATCTTATTGGTCGTCTTAGATCAAAGCTGGAACGTCCATCCTGGTAAAAATGCGGAATAGCCGTCTCCTACTGGGGCCTGACGCGCGCGGGTTGTAGGCTTCCGCGCGCGAGTGCAGTCGATCTGCTGAGACGTGATTGGAGCAGATTTTCTACTTGGAGCGCAGAAACAGACTCGTGAGGGGTTCATATCCAAAATTCGAGCTGGTTTTCGTTTTTTCAGGGAATACTTCGCATTGTTAATACTGAAATTCGATAAAAAAATAAATAAAATATAAAAATCAATCGATATGCTCAAGCTTTTCAAACACCTGAGAATGTGGGAAAATTTTTCCAAAAAGATGCTGGCTACTTTTTTCCACCCTTGGAACTTGTCCCATTGAGTGAATTCATCATAGCCCGCATGCATCATTGAAATTACCCTGGGTAAGCGAGTAACCCTTCAAGCTTACCCATCTGTAACATGGGCGTCGTCATACATAAGTTTCATACATAAGTTATGTTCAGAGTTTGTTTTACCAAATCCATGCTGGCTACGTATTTTTTCCACCCTTGCAACCTGTCCCACTGAGTGAATTCAACAGGGCCCGCATGCATCATTGAAATTACCCAGGGTTAACGAGTCAACCCCTCAAACTTAACCATCCTTACTATGGGAGTCATCATACACAAGTTATGTTCAGAGTTTGTTTTGTCATGTGTCATGATTTTGTACAAGTTGTTCCTCTTTCTCACTGAGAGTTTTGCGCAAAAATTTGGGTTATTTAATAAATTACCCTGGGTAATCTCAACAATGCACCCAGACCTAGGCCCAGAACTCTCAACGGGACTAATTTTGTCACAACAAACGAGCTTGTTTGTGCTGATGACCATAAGATGACAGATCTCCGCTCTTATCTCTCGTGCCACCGCGGCTTGGTACATATTTGTACAAACGACACGCCAATGTGTGTTGTGTGTCGGTTTCGCCACATTGCACTATGACAACAACATCTACTGGTATCTGGGGAGTTTACAAGGAGAAATCATTCAAATCCACCAACGCTCCCTCTTTGGCGGCACATTCAAAGACGAGTTTTTGCGCTTTTGTTTCACTGGTGAATCTGTGAAAGGAGACAAGTGTTATGGCTTTCGATTCAGGTCATTGTCAGTTGGAATCGTTGAAGCGAGGCGTTTAATGTAGCATTTAGAGGTAAAAAGGATAGCACTGAAGAACTGGTTAGCAAAATTTGAATGTGACGCCTCCCATTATAAATTGTGACTAATTTTGGGCTACCTAACCCAATAAAACTGGACCAGAAAGAACCATCAAAACTCCTTTCAGAGCTTCAGGGTTTTTTTTACAACTCACTCTATTAGACACGGAAAAGGGATTTAGCGGGAGTGTATCCCGAAATTCCAGAAAAAATCCTTCTAATCAACGAACTTATTTCCAGAAAATGCCCATTATTTCCAGAAAATACCCAGAAAATACCAGAAAATTGGTGAAGGCACGCTCGGGGAACGGGTG
>JARK01001693.1:43940-73500 GCA_000688135.1 Ancylostoma ceylanicum
GGGGGGGGGAGGTGCGAGTAGGGCATAGGAGAAAAAAGTTGGATTCCCACGAAAAGGGACCAGCTATCTGAAGCCGCATGCATCACTGAGATTACCCAGGGTAAATGTGCTAGTACCACAGAAACTTACCCATCGTTAACACAGGACCTGGATGTTTCACTGAGATTACCCTTGGTAAATGTGTTGACGCCTATGTTAACGAGGGGTAAAATTAGATGGAGTTAACATGCTACCCTGGGTAGTCTCACTGACGCGTGCGGCCCCAGGTGTGAACACGTTTACCGTGGGTAACCTCAATGATGCACCCAGGCCCTGATGTTTAGCTGTGAAATTGTTTTGAAATTTATGATAAAATCAGGTACCTAAAAATCCATAGGAGATCAACGAAATCGTCCAAGAAATCAACAAGCAAGCAAAGTGGCCCTTCCGCAGCGCGACCGCGCCGCTCACGATGGAATCGTTACCGCAGTGGCGAATCTTGGCTTTCTTGATAGTTGTTCGTCGCATTTGATGTTAACTGATATCAAAACTAACTAACTACCAAGAAAACCACATAGTTTGTTGTCCCGGAGAGGATTCCTGCTCGAGCGGCGCGGTCGAGTCGCGTGCTTTTCGAGGCCGCGGAAAGGACACTGCCATCGACGTGCACTGCATATCATTGAATTGAATCAATCAATATTTGGAAAGCTGATATCATTTTCTTCTCACTATGTTTAGGACCTTATTAAAGTAGAACAATTCAAATAATTCAATCGAATGAATCAGGGACCGATTCAGAAGTTACAGTTCTACAGTCCTTCCATTCCTCCCTCCAGGACCGTCCTCCTCTCCCTTCTTCGAACATTCGAATTCTTTACTCTGGTGGAAAAATTCGAGCAGATTACGTGTGCTTTCGAGCAGATTTCGCTTATTTTTCGCCGGAATACTTCCCGATTAAGCCCGAAAAATACACGTAAATCTCCAGAAAATAAGCAAAATCTGTGTTTTCGCCGCAACGCAAATTTCGCCCAGAACATAAGCGAAATCTGCTCGAATTTTTCCACCTGAGTATATATTCGGAATCGACTATTTCAATTCGAACACAACTAATGATCCAAATTTGGCCCTACGCGCTTTTTCCACGACACCACCAGTTTTTTTTGCACAGCTGCTTTTTTGTCCAGAAAAGGTGAAGCACACCCAATTTCCTGCTTCCTCAGCTTTTTCACGTCCTCCACCCCACTTGTCCTCCTCGAAACCCACTCCATAGACCTGTACTCGAGACACGCGCCCTACAAGGCGATCATCTTTCAAAGCAGCCGCGTCGGCAAGCAGGTGAATTGCACGAAACCAGTTGTATTTGATCGTCGAGTGGGTGAAGACGACGCCCGGGGGCGGTGAGTGGCGGTTGTTTTTGTGAGGTCCTCATCAAGAGCACTCTCATCCGCGCTCAGCTACCGGTCACTGTTGCTAAACAAACAGCCGACGAGACGACGAGACCGTCACATCACGGTATTACGTGTGTGTTTAGGTACGCGCGCGTACGTACCTTATGCGGTTACAGACAAATCCATAGAGCAAACCTGGTTAGCGTTTATGGTCACGGCAATGGACTGCATAATGGCCAGCGCTATTATGCGCCCAGGATTAGGCGTGTTTCAGCAGTTTGCGAAGCATTTTCGCGCAAGATTGGGTAAATATTTCTTGGGTGGCGAACTTGACAGCCAGCTGGATACGCGAGCGGTTTGAAGGGGATGGAAATGTATCGCAAATTCAGGTTTTGGATAATAGGGTAATCAGGATATTGCCCTAGTAACCCTCGAAAATTACAAGGACTGGGAAAAAAGCTCGTGAATCCCATTTTCATAATAATCATGAATGTCGCTTATAGCGCAACATTAGCTTCTCATTTCTGCCAAAAATAGCCCAGCCAACTGGTTATGCACGTAAATTTATTGTTTTACTTCCATTCTATCAAAATAAATCTACTAAACCGGCAAATCTGAAATTACCTAAAAAATTTTGAATTCCTGCTATAAAAGTATTAAGACCCGCAGTACGATTACGAAAAAACTTTCATATTGACTTACAAAGGAATCTTTTTCACAAAGTTTCATTAAATTTATTAAATAATCCCCAAGCATAGCTATTTTAGTACTGAATGTCCTAAAAGTAATGCAGTAATGACGCGAAAATGTCGCACTTACGGTGCGTAATTTTGCCGCTGAAGGATGCTGCTGCGCAAATGCGCTCCAACGCGAATTCTTAGCTCCAGCGCTAAAGTGCCCTGAATCTCAGTGAAATTGATTTCCAATAGTTTTTTTCCACTTTCTGGTAAAACAACCGTTATTATCTTACTGTTTTGTAAGACTTTGCTCACTCTCCTTGAATTCGGTCTGGGTGCATAATAGGGATTACCCAGGGTAAGCGTGCTAACGCCCTTGTCCCTTGTGTCACTGGGTAAATTTGTGCGATGCTAACACGTTTACCCTGGGTAAGGTGCGGTAATCTCGACAGTTTCCCTCATTTCTCTGTAATTTCACTCTAACTTCTCATTTTGCAGATAAAAATTGCTACAGACAAAGTGTTCATGGCCTGGTTACAGTTCTCGGAATCACGGAAATACAAGGCTCTTAGCCAAGGGGTAACTGGTTACGCAGCATAACCTGACCCTCGACATTAAACGGGTTCAAATACGTGCCTGAAGGATATTTATTGTTCGCAATGGAGTGCTGCCAAATGGTCGTCATTTTCTCGTCATTCACTCTTCATTGCTGCCCAGGAGGATATTACGAAAAACCAAAAAGCATTTATATGGAAATTACCGGGTTCTCATTTGCAATTCTATGGCAATTGCTGCTCCCTGCTGGTCTCGTACATCATCTTTCAATTTCTAGCAGCAACTGAATGAGTGTATTAACATCCATGGAGCCCTCGAGATGCAAAAATCCTGGATAGCTCCTTTCCGGACGTGATTTATGGCGATTTCTGGGGAAAGCAAGCTCTCCATGGTGTTGTCATCAACACTTCCCGTATCCGAGCGGGATCCGCCAGTGGACAATCGCCCAGGATCGCCTTGTTTTGGCATTCCACTCGTCCAACGACACGGCACTAATGACCGCGCGCCATGTTATGTTACATAACCAGATCGTCGAGTAATACGATTGTGACCATTGGATGGCGTGTTGACCTCACTGGACGTCATCTTGATCGTACGCTGATTAGCTCTTCAGATCCTGGACTAAATGAGGCTGCTTCTCTCGTCACGGAATGTCAGGGATCCTTGTAGGGGCCGGAATCTGTGCCTTTTCCAGGACTTCGGGGTCCAGATGGTTAACGCTAACTTAACCAATTTTACCCTTTACCTGGCTCAGAACAACATTTTCCCACACGTGGACGTTGATTGTACGCAGCTGGAAAAGGATTTCCACTACCTGCGCGCCAGGATCCACGTCTCACCTGGACTTTTCGGAGTCTGTGTGTATACGAGAGGAGGAAACCTTGGAATCAAAAATAATATTTGTGCTCACAACAGTTCATAAAGAGAAAATAACCACTGGTTTTTCCAATTTTCTCTTCCATGGGTTTTAGCGAGCGTTTATACTTGTCCAGAGACTTTTGTCGCACCCTATAGGTGCAGTAGTAGTGCTTTTCAACGTTTCAGCGTAGTCTGATTATGTTGGACGGTACCCAAACCTCCAACAGCGAGACAGTGCTCAAATCACAGAATATAACCCTGACAATATCCATCGCAGAGGCGTCAATCGGTATTGCACACCACAAAGTGAGTCCGCGCCGCACCACGCACGCGGAGCGGCTGACCAGCGCGACGCATTGGTTCTCTAGCATTATTGCGATTGCTAATACAATACACATCTGGATGTAGGGACGAAATTTAATAGTAATGGAAGAAACAAGCAAAGTACTTAGCTGGGGGAGGCGGTCAAGACGTACGCCGCGACGCAACCGCATCGCACGCGTACGCTCCTTAAATCCAGGTTCTTAGTTTGAAGAATGACACCACACCGTTGGATACCTCCTTACACTTTTCCAGCTCCGATGGCATTCATCTGTCCCACCTTAGCTCAGAAAACTTGTCCACTTCTCCCCACGTTTGAAGGTGCAGCCGCGACGCGCACATGAATCGACCAATCACAACTCAGAAGCGTACGTCTTGTCACGCAGCCCTCAGCTGGTCTGCCGCTCCGCGTAGGTGGCGCGACGCGGGCTCCTCTCCAGGTGTGAAATAACGATCGACGCCTTTGTAAAAGTAAAATTTCAGATGATTTAAATATTCTAGGCCAATAAGTGAACCATGTGACCTTTCCATCTGGTTAGAATCCGAGAATGGCTCTTAAGCTATTTCTCTAGAATAATTTTACCTCACTTTTCCCTCATCGAGGAAGTCAACCAGTAATCAACTAGTTCAGAGCTATAGTATACCGGTTTACTCAGCTGCTTTCTTTCCCCGAAGCTCTTGACGAGTTTCCCCGAATGGGAAACCGATGGACTATACCGGTTTACTCACAAGGGAAGGATACTTGGTGGCCGTGGCCATTCGTGATGGGATGTGTACTACCATATGCAGTTTTTGACGCTGATCTCGAATCCATAGCCCAAATTTCCTGCGGGCTCCTGTGTAGCGAGTTACACCTATTTCTTTTCGCTCAGATGTAATATTCCGTACTCTTTTATGGTCCAGGCTAAGCCTGGTAGCTGCATTATCGTCCTAAAAACATTAAGGTCTTCCAGAGGAAACAAGGGCCTTGCTAGTGTGCTGCAGATGTAGCCGCCTTACCCCAATTTAAGCTCGTATATGGGAGCAGTACTCAAGATCAGTGACTGACTCCCTCATGGCCTTGCATGGGAGCTTAAATTGGGGTAAGGCAGCTGTATCGGCAGCTCACTAGCAAGAACCATGTTTCTTTCGAAACTATTCAACATTTTGAAGGCCCTGAATCAGCTACCAAGCATAACCTGAGGCCAAAACAAGAGCAAACTGCATTACATGTGCGCGGAAAGAAATGGGTGTAACTCACTGCACAGAAGCCCGCAGGAAATTTGGGGTACGGATTCGAGATCAGCGTCAAAAACTGCATATGGTAGTACACATCCCATCACGAATGGCCACGGCCACCAAGTATCCTTCCCTTGTCAGCTGCTTTCTTTCCCCGAAGCTCTTGACGAGTTTCCCCGAATGGGAAACCGATGGACATCAAACATACTCAGGGATTCCTATCTATTCCATCAAGAACCCCATGCGCATTGGCTCAAACCAAGGCCAAATGAGCTACATTCCACATCTGGAGCCCCCGAAATTTCCGAGATTTAAAAATTCTATCCGTCTGGCAATTTCTGCTTGTCTATACTTTTCTTTCGCTCCCAACGTGCGAATACGGTCACGCATTTCCTGGAGCTTCGTTCCATATAACGTGATTTCACGGCTGTTTTGAAAGAAGCTCCTGCGCGAGGAGAAGAACTTTCTCCTGTTCCTTCCGCACGACCTCCTTCAACGCCGAGTCTTTCATGGCTAACGACGACAAAACACTTTTTATGCAAAGTTTTTGCACTTTCCACGGACGAGTTTCCGGGTGCAATTCGGCGCGGTCGTCGACGTCGCCATCGCCATCGCGCCTCGTAACAGCGTGAGTGTTGAAAAATCGCCAGCGCGCTCGCGGCTCGCATTGAATCAGTCCGCGGTTGACCGAACAGACACGACGGATGCGTGCCCTCGTCGGATTCAATTACACGCTAACGAACCGATAACGACTACACGAACAGATTTGTACTAGGGCGACGAAAGCACGGCCACTGCTGTCACAGCTGGAGAGCTGCACGGATTTGCTGCAGCCGGCTCGGACTGGAGTGGACGTCAAGTGGACACGCAATTCACTATGGGGTAATCCGACTAGTAGTCGCTTAGGAGAGTTGTTTATGTGGAAGAAATGAGGGTGAGACATATCCCTCTTTCCCTCATCGTTGGAGAAAATTAGAAATGAAAATTATTAGAAAGTATTTGATGGTTGGTCTGAGATTACGTCATCAAAAAAGCTAGAATTCCTTGTAATGCAGCTCCAGCAGGTATAGTTATGGTAGACAGCATTAGAAAAGTCGACAAATTTCCCACTTCTTGTCTGGTCTCACAAATCTCAACCACTCTATCCTGAAAAAAGCCCATAAGAAGCATTTTTTTTTTCAACCACGTCCACAGGCTTTAAACTGGCCTCATCTCTATCCAGTCAATGTCACTCCTAAAAACTTGTGCATAGAATTGTCAAGGGGGAATTTTTTTTGGGGGGGGGGTTCGTGGGTTCGATTAAAATCATTGAGAATAGGTTTTGAATTGTTTTAATTTTTGGAAGTTGAAAAATATGCAAAATTCTGATTCAAAAGACCTGTTGCTTGAAGCAGTTATGGAAAGTCTGCAGACCCTCTCTCGAAGCACAGTTAAGGGGAGCTCACACAGCCTGTTCCAAGAGCGGCGATAGATCTTGGTCTCTCTAATATCTCTGCACCTATCCTTCCCTGTGAAAAGGACTCTAGCGCACAGGAAACTCCAAACGGCCAGTTGGATACGGACCTATGCCGCGGGCGGAGTGGCACTCTGACTGTCTGCTGCACTCTTCTAGTGATAATGCTTTGACCACGCACTCTCGTATTCTCTTTCCAACGCTGGCGCACCGCGGCACTGGTCCGTATCCAACTGGGAGTTTGAAGTTGCCTGTATATGGCAATGTCTCCAATAGTGTAACCGTTATTTTCTGATTTCTCACATTTTGATGACACTTTGATTTATTTTCTATGAATTATTTATTTTCATTAACATTTTGATTTCACATGCTAGTTTTGCTGCTCTTTATATTCCACTCCTAATTCTGCACTGTATATGTTCAAACCTGTCCCTGTAGGATCTCCACTGGAGTCCAAATAGCTCCTGGATCGAAACTGTGGGTAGCAAAGGGTGGATTTACGGTCACTCAAGCTCAGATACTAGTCTTTGCAGCTCACTTTTAGAATCACATTTGAGCATGGACCTTTCTGAGGAGGCCTGTAAAAGTAAGGAATAAATGTGGAAATAAGTGGGTACATAAAATTTTGTCGATGTAAAGTGCACTGCATCCTAGAATCGAAAAAAAACACTGCTGCAGACTTGGCTAATATGTTTTTTGCTCGATTTTTTCCTCCACGTTAGTCTTTTCGCTTCCATTGCGTGGACTTCTCTGCATTAATGTGTCGAGAAAAAAAAACTTTTTTCCTCGCGAAGAAGTTCGGGGATATGTAGAAAGGCAAGGAAGTAGCACCAGCAATTGGATAGTAGTCATCTACATATGGTTTCAAGAAACCTCATGTATAATATTTAACGATCTTCCAGATCAATTAACAAGTAAAACGTTTAATATGCATGCAGCACTAAAAGCAAAACAATATTTAACGCTCTGACTCTTCAATATTTTTTTTGAATTTTTTTTTGTATAATGCATCAAGACATTTCGCGCCCTTCATTGCTTTATTTTCAGGTATCCGAAGAAGAATACACCCATTGCTTCCTTCAGAATCCTCACTTGGTTGGATCATGCAACAACAACACCCAAGAAGTATGTTTAGTGATCCTAGATAATTCACCTACATGAACAGACCGTACCGAAAATTTTAGTTATTTACCTTAATCACGCGATTACCTAGGTAAGCATCACGGTCGTATTTCGACAGTTCACGCCAACTCCTGGTGGAATGGAGTTCGAACCGGGAAGGACGTACTATTTCATAAGTGAGTCTATTCGCTTCAGGTTTAACCACCAGTTCACGGGAAAAATTGTTTGCTCCTGGGCCCGGATGCATCGTTGGAAGGATTAGTAATCTCATACCCATTGATATCATTACCCATAAATAGCAACTGAGTGTAGACAACATTATATATGTATGAACAAACATGTTGACATGGGTGCCAGGTAGAGGGAAATTTGGGTACCTTAGCGCGATTACATGGGTAATTACAGTGACGCACCATGGGGCCGCATCCACCTTCGAGATTACTCAGGGTAAACGTGCAAAAACCATACAAACTTACCCATTGTTAGCACAAGCATCAACGCGCTTACCCTGGGTAATCGCCATGATGAATCCAGGCCTTGGATAGCAACTGATTGTAGATAAGGTCACATATGGACAAACACGTTGTTATGGGTGCCAAATGGAGGGAAATTGGGTATGTAAGCGCGATTGCCCTGGGTAATTATAGTGGCTCATTTGGGGCCGCACACATCATTGAGATCACCCATGGTAAACGCGTCAACAGTACATAAAGTTACCCATCGTTAGCGTGGGCGTCAGTGATTACCCTAGGTAATCTTGGGTGCCTTAGCACGTTTACCCTGGGTAATCTCAATGACGCATCCTAGCCCTGGGCTGCAAGATGTTTGTAGGGCACATTTGGAACAATAATCACTCACTAGTTCGGTAATCATCCGTTCGAATTCATGGCCCGGATGCATCATTAAAGGTGGTGGGTAATCTTATACCCATAGACAGCAGCTGGGTTCGTACAGCAACAGTGTATGGGTAAACATGTTAATGCTTGCCAAGTGAAAGGTAATCCTGGGTGCTTTGGCACGCTTACCATGGGTAAACTCAATGATGCATCCGATCTCATGTTTCGCGGAGCTTTCGGTCTTTTTACCCTAACGCCGCCTGAGATCGCGACTTCTGTGTCAACCATTAACCCGGTAAAAATAGGTTAACGATTTTTTGGGACTTCCAATAAACAACTACTTCCTTGGTTCAAACCTAATTTCAAAAAAAAAAGCACTGGTTGTAAAGAGGTCAAAACACCTATCACAAGATGACTTGCAACTCTTCCAGCAACTTCTGATGGCACTTTGTCAGGTATCGATCGTCGAAAGGATGGTTTATGTACTGAACGTCAAATGAAAGTGAAGTTTGAGGTAAATCCCCCATGGTTCCATTTATTTCACAATGACCAGCAATTTATTCTTCCTATTCAGGTACAACTCCCCAAACATGAAATGCAGCATCATGTGAATCCAAAATTCGCTGCAAGGACTTCTCAGTAAGTGTTCACTTTTCATCAACAGATTTTTCCTGGCATTTACTGAGGTTTTTTCAGGAAAGAACAACAAGAACAACCAGAGGATTCTACTCCGATAATGTACATAATCCACGTTGACGGTGAAAATTCCGATGAATTAGATGGTAAGTTCTGAGCCTAAGCAATACAAATCGACTATAAATCTTGTAAAAAACAACAAATAACTGGTAAATACTCACTTAAAGAACGATCTTTCGAAGAAATCCACTTCCAGACGACGTTGCTACGACTGCCTTCATGCCATTGCCGCTCCTTCTATCGCTACTTCTATTCTACCTCAACTAAGCGATTCAACGTCGTGCCCAGTCCACTCCGTTACCTCAACCCCGGTGTCAGCGCAATGAGTTGTGTTGCCGGTACCGCGGCGGCTGAACACGACCACCCCCCTCCGACCCCGCACAACCCAAAGACAGTCACAGCCACACCTGTTCATCTAGCTTTTTACGGGTATTTTTTCTCTATGTAGCAAACAGATTCATCTATATATGTTGTTGTTGTATGACATCCTCATGTTCACTTTGTGCGTTCAACTGTGATTACGTAGTTTGAGAATAAACAAATTCAAAACAAAACAACTCGTCAGAATAATCTGGTAATAAACAAATTTCAACGTGGTAAACATGACAAGAGTAAACGTCAGCAACTGACAATAACGAAGAGGTAGAAAACAAATAGTTGGCAATCAAAATACAAGCCTCTTCTGCATTTGCAGACTTCAAAAGGTGCTATGGCGCAGTGCCACCTTTACAATAGAACCACTTACTTGTATAAGCTAAATTACTCCAAGAAAATATCAGCATCCGTGCTAAAAGCACCCCTCTTGCCGATTGTGTATCGTCATGGGGGAAAAAGGGGCATGGCCAGGCGACTCTGATTGGCACATTCGGGCCGCCCGTCACGCCGACCTCGAACGGCGTCAATCCCATAATACATAGTATCACAGTTGGGACCGAATGAAATAAATCGAATAATTTTGTTACTTTAACTGACGATTCAGGAAACCATTCAAACATCCAGATATCCGAGATGAAGAAAGCCCTAAAGCTTTTCTTCGCTCTCATACGGCACTACATTGGCCTCTAATGTTGGAACATTCAAATTTTCCATTCATTCGAAATATTCGATGCTCGAAAGCAAAAAAAACGGTTCCGAATAGATGGAAATCCAAAAGTTCCAAAATTGAAGGCCAACACAGTGCTGTACGTAAGAGAAGAAGCTTTAGAGCATTCTCATTCTCGAATATCTGGATTTTTAAATTGTTTCCTGGATTCTCAATCAAAGTAACAAAATTATTCGGCTTTTATTCGGTCCTAGGTATATATGGTGTATTTGTGCTTAGCGCCGTGCGAGTTCTAACAGGTGGGCGTGACGGGCGGCCCGAGTGGGCCAATCAGAGTCGCCTGGTCACGCCCTCTTTTCCCCACGTAAAAACTGGGCGAAGTCCGCAACTGCAGAAGCACTCACCAGCTCCTACTGCATGCTACATACTCCAACTGGAGTATAGCCACAGCCTCAGCGATAACAAGCACCATAACAAGGACCCAATCATGAGTATAACAAGAAAGAAACAACAGTCATGATATTAGAATCAGACTAATACAAATCTTTCGAGATTAACGAAATACACGTGATGCAGATCACAATTAATATCACTATACTCTGTAAACAAAGGAAACTCTCAAAGTAAGCAAATAACTACATCATTTAGTAACTAGTCAGCAAAGCGAAAGTTATTTCTAAGCCACCTATAATTACAAATTTGTTGCAGTTACTTCAAAAAGCTCTAACAACACAACAAATAACTTTTCAAAGCAAGCTTGTAAAAATAGGTGGATTCGCCTCTCGTTCTCTCCTATGTAACAAAAAGTATCAACAGAGTAGCAACAAAAATGCACGTGGAAGCACTGCTAGCAGCTGAAAAAAAAGCTGAACATTACTTCCTCGTAAATATAGCAGGAAAAATCAGTATTTACCGCTGTAGTCGAAGTACTCCGGAGAAAACGGATCCCAGTCGAGTTCGCTTGGATTCACAAATGACGTCTGACATAAAAAATCAATACTTAGCAATAAGAACTACTTAAGGACACCGAAATCCTACCGGCTCGTTAGCTTGCGGCTGCGGGGCCCTGTAGAAGGACGGAGCACGGTTCCACGGCCAACCAGACCAAAAACTTTCCTCATCACTATCCTACACATCAGGAATCAAACAGTTTAAACTATTGAAAACATTCAGAATACAACAGAATAAAGACTTGAAGAAACTGTTAAAACCTACCCTCTCTAGCGAATAATGGACAAAGTCGTCATACTTAGCGGCTTTAGTCGTAAAATCTGGACTAGGTCGTGTCGTTTCCGGTCTTCCTCCATACGAGACACGTTGCACTGGGACCTGAAGATAGCGTAAGCAATCAACCTTCGATTGAAAACATTTCTTAGTGGTTCAAAATGTGACTGTAAAGAAATGCTCCAGCAAGAGGTGACCTCGTCAATAGTCACGTAGTGATAATATTGAAGTAGTCCCGTATAGGAAAAAAGTTTTTAGCAGGTTTGGGTTTAAAAAAAAGATGCAGGATATTAGTTTTAAGGATTTGCATATACATGAAGCAGTCTATAAAAGTCAAGTCAAAGAACCCTAAGCTCACTTTCACTTAGAGCAAAAAGCCCTTCTCCTACCCGGGTGGTCCAACGGATCAACATTTCAGTCGTTGAGATTAATTTTAGGAAAAGAACAATCAAGCCTCTCTCAGAGATGTCATAATCAAAAGAATCACTTCGTGCTACCTCAAAATTTGAGTCTAAAGAACTTGCTTTGCTAAATTTGTTCGGAATCAATACCTGCAGCTGCTCGAAATCTGATGTAGAAGAACGCGGAAGGAGAGGAACACTTTTGCTTGAGCGGCGAACCTCTAACTGAACAGAAACAACATGATAAATACTGCTCCAGAGATAAAGTAAGGGGAAAAATCATTGAATGAATAGAAATCGACTCACAATCATTCTAACGCCCATCAGACATAGTGCGCCGCTTTTCTCATGTATTCCGGATCGGGTGCCAGACGAAAATGCTGAATAAAATAGAAAATTGAGGCAAGTGTCCAGCATCTGATCGGAAAAAGTAGATCATTCTTGAATCCAGCTCTATGTGGATTTTTAACTACTAACAGAAAATATCAGGAAGACAGTGACCGAAAGCGGCAACAAATACGACTACAGTTATGAGTGAGATTCAAAGACTGGATCCCAAAGTTAAAAAATTGAGAACAATTCACCCACATGTAAAGAAATAAGTAGTGTTCGGATAGTATATCGGCTGCGTGGGAACAACACTGATGGATCGTAAAGTTATGGTGAAGTACTTCGCACCAGCTGAACATTCTCCAACCCATTCCGCTGACAGATCGAATCTGCACTCATCGAACGACTCTTCGTTTACCTGGAAGAACACCATGTCATTATCCTGCTACACACTATTTCTTCCATTTTTGGATCATTTGATATGATACAGTTTCATTATAAGCGTACAGTGGGAAGTCGATGAAGATCAACACGGCTGCGCACTATAATGTAGCGAATGGTCAGAGGTAGCTTTAACAGATTACCGAATCAAACAAGTTCGATGTTCCATTAAGGTTGCGAGTATAGCACCTAGCATCGGCGTCGCTGCGGCGACTTAATTTTTAACCTTTAGATAGAACTTTTACGTAATGAAATAAGCACTGTAAGGCCAAAGCACCTTTTTTTGAAATACCCATCGCACAAAGATTGTTTAATATCCACAGTGAGTACCCCTGAAATGGTAACAAAAAGAAAAACCCGCAAAACCCTCATTTTGCTGCCACAGCCGCTCACGATTTGAAAAAAATATACAAAGAATTGACGAATATTCTTATATTCCTCACATCAACGAAGGTAGGGCGGATAGTACATGGATGAGATTTTTTTTCTTTTTCGCCAAGTAACAGAAAATCAAATGGATGAAAGAACTTGTATAAACAAACCCTATAAATGACGGCTGGTATGTCACTGTCACAAACGAAAACAATTCTGTCAAGAAGATGCAGCTCCACTAAGGCAGCATGATCGAGCATAGGATCACGAAATCTTAAATTATATTGCTGCATTCAATAAAACAGATATGTACGTAGAAAAGTGCAGCTAAGAAGGAAGGGTAAAAACACATGAGAAAAAAACGAGCAAAAACGCAGTACTCACGGCTGTCCATTTGGCGACCATTCAACAATGGCTTTCTTTGTGACAGCATCCGCATGAGTGATCATGATTATGATAAAGAATATTGTGCAGAACGAATCCCACGGATTCGACAAGCTTCGATAGGAAGAGCGCACAACGAACATAAAGTAGTTTCAGGAAACAACTGGAAAAATACAGAAAAAAAGTGAAATAATTGCTCTGAAGAGAAAAACACCGGATAAAACAGCTGAGGTAAGCTAATAAATCAATGAGTTCTTCAATATGTAGTAAATCCAACAAGAAAATTACAATTAAAGAGTTCTCAGATGAACAAACGCTTTGCTTACTCTGTAATAAGCTCCTTGGATATAATATTTGGACCCTGTTATGTCAAATAGCACTAATGAGATTGATGAAAAGTAGTCTAAGACAAGCTCAGGTCAGATTAGATTAACAAAAAAGCCGTTTAAGATGGTCCCAGATCATAAAAAAGATATAAAAACTATTCAATACTTGGCCTAAAATCAAATTGCAAGAAACGGTAGAACAAAATCAGAGCAGAAACCAACCATCGAGCGAGGATGTGTCACGACTGTCAGCGGTTACAGCCAGCCCCAGCGGCATTTTGAGGGAATACAAATAAAGCTGACGTTGAAGTTCAAGACGTTTATCATAGTTGCAGCTTACAATTGGAGCTAACCCATCTTATTTTTAACAAGCTCATTAGATTACAGTTTTCTTACGGGTTTTGATCAAGAGATAATTGATTCTTATCCTCGTTCCCAAAAGAACAACAAGGTAAGAAACATTCCAGATTTTTATGCGGACTCAAGAATTCAGTGAGCGTCGATAGAGCTGACGAATTTGCGGACAGGCGTATAGCAGCGCGACCGCGCCGCACGCCAAAACTGAGCTAATGGCAGCGTTATTAAGTTTTTTATGCATGTTATAAGACCTCTGATTATCCAGACTGCCAGAAGGACCACACCATACTCAAGAAACATTCCGGATTTTCACACAGAATCAAGATTATAGTGAGCGTCGATGGAGCCAACGAGACTGCGGACTTGAACGAGCACAGCAGCGCGACCGCATCGCGCGCCGGAATCGCTGTCTTGCCTTTTCGTGCATGATGGGTAATCGTAGGGTTATTCAGTTTTTTTTCTCCCGTTATAAAACCAACAAATATGGCAGAAAACACTAAACTTCACCACGGTCAACTTTCACTGCAACGCAAGACAGCGAATACAGCGCGCGGCGCGGTCGCGTCGCTGTGGGCGCTAAAGTACCCAAATTCTTCACCTCCTTCGACACCCGCTATAAAAATCTCGTTGTGGTCTAGATAGAGAGAAATGACATGAATTTGTTGTTTTCTGTCAGTTTCATTCAATTATGAAGCTCTATGAAGAGAACAGAGGCGTAGAAAATGAGAATTAAATACATAGCAACGAACTAAAAGACCAGTAATTCACAACAGCCTCTTGTGGTTAAGAAGATAGCAGTTCATATTTACTTACTTATATGTAGGACTCGCCACCGCCCTTCCAAAGATTCTAATCATGACAAAATCAGCCCTTGCGCGAAGAAGATCAGAAATTTCAGTAGCATCAAAGAAGAGAGCAAAGAAATAGCGTAATGAAACTATTTCCGAGGGAAGGGAAAACCAGCGTTTTTCGTTGCAGGAAGTCCATCTGGCAGTAGTTCGCCTGGCTAGACACACTCATTAGTAGAGATATTACAGCCTCTGTGCAATGATGTAAAACCTTTCAGTAAATGCAAGAAACTACTACATATTATTTGAATAACTACTTTTTATTGCTTCAACGGGAGAATAAAGTATCAAAATATCCGAGAAAGCGGCAAAGAAAATGTGAATCATGCGGGGAATTGATCTCACACTTGTCGTGTTTATCTTCGTCTTTATCCCCCCCCCCCTCAAAGAAGCTTTATCTATCTCAAATACATTTTATCAAATGGCTATTTACCTCGCTATCCTGCGACGCTATCTTATCTCATAATCATCTTACCAGTGACAGAATTTGTCCCACTTTCAGGGGACATCAACGGGGTAGGTAAACGTGAATGCGCTTCAACTGTTCAGACAGGTCACATAGAACAAAAACAGATTGCTCATTGTTTACCCGAGTATAGTCCTGTACGATGCGTCATGGTGGTTTACACTTTACCGAACACTTTCCCAGCCTCGACAGCTTTTTGCGCTACTACTTGTCCGGACACCGACCGGTTGGATCCTAACGGGTCCTGACATCGTCTTTACTTTCAAATGGAGTTCATGTGTTATGTACATGTCAGGTCTTACCAGAACTAGTGTATGTATAATCATAATGGTCGGATGCATCATCGAGATCGTCCATGGTAAACCTGTTATGTGCCCAAATTTACCCTTTACCTGACACCCATCAACATACTCACTCACTTACTGCCCGTGGGTAATCATACCTATGGGCATGAAATCACCAGTGGCGGACGCAGAAAGTGGGCGGGAGGGGGGNTGAAAATTGATTTTCTTTGGCCCGTCACACTTCATGTGGACCACCCTGTATTTTTTCATTCCTTCCCACATAAGAAACTAAAGCTCAGAAGAAGACCAAACGTGTTCCTCAGAGCAATCCTATCTTCTCCTTCGCTTAAAAGCTAACGACGAGCGTTATTGGCCGATCCAATACGGAATCCAATATCCGATCCAATACCCACTTCTAAACTTTGGCATTTAGCTTTTTCCACTGTTGCTGGATATCAGCAAAGCAAATCGATCTACAGGGAACTCCTTTTGGAAACTATTCGAGGCGGAATAATATGGCAATCTGCACATGTGGTTCTCACTGTATCTACCTCTCATACAGCCGGTTCATTTTGATTCATTTCAGACTGGCAAAATCTGGTGATGCTCTTAGAGGTACTTCGGAATAATGACGTAACAGATACCATACCGGTTTACTCGTGAACTCAACCAAAGAATATACGATGTTGCAAACGGCGAAGCAGATCATCATTTGTTTGTATGCGCCTATGTCGCTTCGTGTTTTGGTAGACACGATGTATACGAATACAGTATTCAAGGTGACTGCCAATATTAATACAGTCGTAGAAGCATACGTCAGGAGCTCCTTCACGTCCATTCCGCTGAATGACACTATTTCATGACATTTAAATCGGCTTCATTATATCCTATGAGTATGTAGGATGGTGTTAACACCAATGACTGCAGAGCAGACGTGTTGATTAACTAAGATTGATAAAAGGATTTATTCACAGAAGCAGAAACAGAAGAATGATAGAAGAATTTATTCACAGAAGCAAAAACAGAAGGAGAAGTGCCCCCGGGTCAACGACTTTTTCATCAGCAGTTCCCAAAGAAGCTTCAAAAGATCTTAGTGAGTGCTACCAACGATATATTGATGAGATAGCAAGTTATATATGACGAACACATGTACGGTGTAGGTGAGACAGCCAGATGCTCCCTTAAATATGACCTGTGCCTGTGATCTGATTATTTGAAAAAGAGCGCCACTGCCGTGTTATAGTTGCACATTTCTCAAGCGCGTCCTTATGTCATGAATGAGGGGGAGATGTACTGCATTATTTAGTACATATTTACGTAAGATGAAAGGTCGATTTCTGAATGCACCGCACTAGGTTTCGATTACGCTTAAAGGCGTCCATTCGTTGGATATGAGTATGCATAACAGCATTCAATGATAATGGCACGTGAAAAGCTATGTTCGCCAGCGTATGAGCTATGTTCGCCTGTGGAGGATTCAGTAAAGGAAAGAATTAACGGTCTAACCATAGTATAATCAGCTCATTTAGCAAAACTTGCGGAGTCGAAGGTGCGAAGTGAAAAACCTCAAAACGACTCCGACGCTACGTTTGTTGCAAGATGTTCGATCACATTACTATGTTAGAGCAAAAATTTTCCCGGAACTTTAACCGCACTGTTGCGTAGAAAAGCGGGCATATCAAGTTCTCCTACCAACCTGCCCCGCACCGCCCGCTCTTCTCGGAGAATGCCATCAGAACCGTTTGCCTCTGTGCCTTCATGAGCATTCACATACATTCATCTTTTCTTCAGTGTAGGATTCCACGAAATATGAATCTGAGGAAATAATTCAGAACTGTCCATGCCAGTGTAGACCAAAAGTAGTTGTTCTTCAATTTTTTCAGGTATTCATACCCTTTTTTCTGTTTATGAAGACTCGAAGAATCTGGGCCAATTCAAACTTGGTTTTTCGTCCGGTATTTTTGGGGTTTTTGGGGCTGGCTGAAATGCTGCGTAGTTCTGATGTACGAAACAAAATATTTTTTGGAGTAACTACTACTGTGCAAACTGGAGGTATGCGTGTAAATCTACAAGCCCTGTCTCCTTGATTTCTATTCACATGGATATCGAGATACATTAATTCATGCAGAAAACGCAGAAAAACGGACTGTATTTCGCAATATGTCCTAGCATCGCTTTATTATGCAGTACGAAATGCGTTGAATAGCGTGTTGGCGAAGGAAGTATAGCAGAACGTTTGGTGGTGAACGGTCGCAGCGACAGCATCACTGTGAATTACACCATCGCCCTCAACTAGGACGTGGCATAGAGCCTTGTGAGCACGTAGAATTTTTCAATTTTCACCATTCAACAGAGACATGCTCTTTAAGAAGACTGCTACAAACGATCTCCCTAATTCAATTCTTAAGATCATTCACTTTATAGAATTAGAGGTAGAACAACAATAACACAAAATAGTAATAACAGTCCCAGAAGCGGAAAACGTATGATAATCAAACACAAAAAATACAAAATGTAAGCAACACAACATCAAACAAACACTACTCACAATCTCATTAAAGACGAAACAAAGAAGCCGGTTTGTAGACGTTTTAATTAATTGATGTTGAGCTGTATCATGTGCCTAGGGAAAGATTTTGCCGAGCAGACCCTCAATCATAGCGTCAGCTCGTTATAGATAGTGACGATTGTGATGGGCTCGAGAGAAAAATGATAGATGAGCTCTGGAGTAGACATTTGACTCGATTGACTCGATTAGACCTTCGAGTAGTCACTGTTCTAATGAATCAAATTTCGAGTCGGTGCTGGTATGAAATATTGACATTAATCTATAAGATCTATAATTTCGTGTTATCGATTAATCGGAAAGCAGCTGACGCCCGAATTATTCGATTTTGTCGATATTTCGATGTCGAGTCAAACGTCTACTCTGGAGGGCATTTTAACCTGAGAAAGCAGTAGTTCTATGGGAAATATGCTTTTGGCTATTGTTTCGTCAAATATTCCCACCCTTACAACTGAAGAACCGGATGTACCATAGGGGGCAGAACAACTCCCGTCGCGAACAGTTGGTAGGGACTCGATCGCCAGGTCCGCCAGTCTGGTCTGGTGAGCGGTTGTGGAGGTTTTGTATACGAATGAGAATTCGTATGAGGAGAATATTTCCAATAAAAAGAAACTTTGCTTCTACAAAAAAATAGAACGTTCAGATCGTTCATAGAACATTTTTGGGATTTAAAAAAATGCAATTCTGGGTTGTACCTGGGAAAAACACACTCGAGCGAAGTCGTGTGTGGAAATCTACTCAAACAGTGGCATCACAGACGTGTCCGATTGTAGACGGAAACTTTCTGCTCTCTGAGAGAAAATTTCCTCTGGATTGATGAATAGTGATTTTCAATAGCGGGACTCGTCCAGCTACAACCTTCCCTTCAGTGTTCATGAAACCTTTCCGATCAAATTACCCAAAGATTGGATTACAGGAATTATGCAGTGTTTTCACGACATCCTTTGTGAGAATTTCACATAATGATGAAAGAGGTGACACTTAGAAAATGTTCTTTGAGGCAATTAGTAGAAAAGGATAAAGAAGGCAGTTTTGAGCATGAGGGGCATAATTATAAGTACCGCTGATGAGTGAAGTTCTCGGCAGGGTGAAGCACAGACGTAGTTAGGAGTTCTCAAATACCTACCTCCCTTTGCACTTAGCTAACTTGAAAACCACGCCCACAAACAAGTGAGGCCAATACCTAGTGATACCAGTAGTATAATCAACCCGTGCCCACTCATGAACAGCAGTTGCACGTCTTGCAAGAATTGCGAAGTGGTACACTTGTGGAAAACAGCGTCCTAGGCATTCTACGTGGGTTCAAAGTCAGTGTCCAAACAAAAATTTCCACATGGTTCTGCTGTGCCTTATAAATAAAAGCTATCGGAAATATATCAATTGATGTTCTCTCACGAAATGTTAAATCTGGCAAAGACTCAGACGTATGGGGCTGCCACGTGTTCGCATTCTTTTATCATGGCCTCAGCCCACAGACAATGTGGATGAGACGATGCTGACGAGGGGGGGGGGGACCGATATTTCATCATAAGTTTTCAGTGTTTCATCATTCATCATAGATGTAGTGGAAGGTAGCTATGAGTTCCGTCTTTCTCTGTTTCCGTTGATCACGATAATGATGGAGACAGTCGCCAATAATAAAAGCGAGAGACTTAGACAGTGTTTTCAGGATTTCGCGGTGGCACCAGTGTCCTCCGCTGGCAGTCGTGCAGCCTACGGATGAAGCAATGGTGACGAGGTTTTTCTTCATTCTTCCATTTATTCTTTCAGTGCAAGAAGCAGTATTTGAGAGTAGGAGACATATGGACTCCTTGAGGACGTTGATAATTGCGTGATCTGGTCTGAAACATCGAGGAAGCAGAACAAGGGTGATGCCAGTCGGGTCTCACCTCGACCACGTAAAGGCCGCGGCGTTTGTAAAGGCCCGGGCTTGATTCGGCAGACACGGACTTAGTTTATCCTCTAGAGGTAGACCCTACCCACATACGTAGGGTATCCACGCTGTTATAAGTCATCGTGGTATTCGGTGACCAACTTTGTGCCCATTGGGGTAGGGTGCGCCGCCGCACAAATGTGCGAAAGCGCCAGACTTCCGGCCCACTGATGGAAAAAATTGCATTGGCAGCCGGTTTTGTGAAAATTCAAGCATATGGGTTTACCGATGGAGAAGGATGCGTAGGGGTTAAGAAATGCTGCGACAGAAAACTGGAGAAACTGTATCTTCTTTGCCCTAATGTTTGCAGGCGTTTCTTTCAGCGATTGATTCTCTTATGGTATAGTAGTACTCATAACATATTTGCTTTGTGGTGGCAGTAATGTGCAGCCTTGTAGGAGCAGAGAAGTGCAAGAATGAGCTTTGCTGACGCAAATGTTTTGGATTAACCTAAGCAACGTCCGTAGTAGTTCTCTTCAATATCTAGAGCAAAACTCAAATTGACTCATTTTTTGGCAAACAACAGGATATGTAGGCTTTTCTGAAACATCTTATGTAGACTGCTGGAATCAACTTATCGAGGAGATCCGAAGTCCGCTAATATCTCAAGCCTTGAAATGAGGTGCGACCCTGCCTTCGAGGGGTGATGCCCCTTTGGAAAGCCAGCGGTGATGTGAATCTGCTCAAGCGGATGCATGCACAGCTATTGTGACACCCACGATAAATACGCTCCAACATAAAAGAGCTGGGAGAGTAGCACTTTAATGTCACATTCCTCGATTTCAAACGGCAAAATATTGAAAGTGTTTTGCATGACGTGCAGCCATTATCTAGAAACTGGTTCCGTCACGCGTGTGGCCCCGCAATTGTATTTTTGGGAATATGACGTAAATCTCCGCCATAATCAAGGGTATTCGTGGTCTTGAGCTATCACAACACGCCGTTTCGGAAAAGCCACACAATTTCTCTAAAAATGGCGCTCAACACCAAGTGCCGCGTGGTTTTGTTGAATATACTGTCATACTTTAAAGGCAGTGTCTCACCTCAGAAACACCGGCCGAGAATTTGCTCAAATACTCGGCCGGAATACGAAGCACCTAGGAAATGGTTCACAAGTGGAGAAGGAGTGTGGCAGCTCCTATAAAAAATGGGAAGACGTCACAACACTGTTCCACAGTTGTGGGAGAGACACTTTGGCGCCGATGTCCCACAAAGCAACGCGGACGAAGCGAATGGATGACTGGGTTGGTTGCGCCTCACTTTCGCCATGTTAGATTATATTTGTTTTGTTTTGTTGGTAGTGTCTTTTTCAAAATCAGAGGTGTTTTCGTCTTGGACTGTCGATCCTGAACCAAAGTTCAATCTCTCCTCAGTCCCCAAAGGAGCGTTCAATTTGAGTAGAATAGCTAGAAATGAAAACAAATGGTAAAATTAAGTGGGAAAATAGCGACTTGGAAATCTTTGCTCTCCCTTTCATAAGGGATAACGTTTGTTGAATCACAAAGGCCATCAGGAACTGCAAATTATTCCTTATCTAGCAAACTCCATGACCTCTTATAATAAAACCTGGGCATTTTTTAGGGTGACTTATATCTTCAGTGTTTTTTTTTTCTGCCACACAGGTTGTTATAGGAACACTTTTACTGGCGAACGTTCAATACGTCGTTTTCAAGGCCTGAAAGTGGATAAATTTTGTCGAATAAAATTGGCTATCGAATATAGAAATACATACATATAATAACATTCAAATCAAATAAATTTGATAAAATTGGTCCACTTCTAGGCCCTTAAAACGACGTATTGTCGAAACGTTGGCCAATAAACGTGTTCCTATAACAACCTGTATGGTAGAAAAAACACTGAAGATATAAGTTATCCCTTGTCCCTAATATCAAATACACTTATGGAAGAAAATTTCTTGCTATTTTTTGCAGATGAAGGCATGTTACAACAGCTGGAAAATATTGAATGCATAGAGAGTAGGGTTGGAGATCTCCCAGGAAGATGGCGTAAAGGACGGTTCCTTATCCACCGAAGGCGGGTATGACAGGAAGGCAAAGGACAGAAACGGTGACCGTAGCTAGTTTCGAAGAGGAGCCAGAGCGATGAAAAAGGAGGCGACTTTCTCAACAACAGAGGTGAGAGCAGCCCCACTTATGTTGCTGTCGATTCTCATGCGTCAGCGTCAAGGTTGGTTGGTTGCTCATTCATTTATTTCATTTAACACATAACGGACAATACGACCCACCGGTGGGTCGTACGAGAACTTACGTAGAGGACAATACGACCCACCGGTGGGTCGTACCCGTTTTAACTCCTTTTCTTCACTGGAATGCCCACAGAACAGCCCACTAGGGGTTATTTCACCCGCTGAACACGGATATGGCATCCATTTTGCACCGTAACGCGATACTGTAAGGTTACTGTAGGAATACTGTAGGTACTGTTGATGTAGTTTCTCACAGCATCTACAGCAACTTTGCCTACTGGTGTAAATTCACATGCTGAGTACGAATACGTCATCCATTTTGCATCTTACCGTGATATTGTAGGGCTACTGTAGCGTTACTGTATGGTTACTGTAGGCATGCTGTAGATACAATTTATTCACGAAATTCAGCACAACTTTGCAGAGTGGTGTTGTTTGACATGCTGAGCATGAATTCAGAACTCGTTTTGTACCGTTTTGCAGAACTGTAGAGCTACTGTAGAGTTACTGTATACTTACTGTAGGCATACCGTAGATTCAATTTCGCAATGAAATCTAGTGAAACTCTGCAGAATGGGGTTATTTGGCATGCAGAGCACGAATTCGACATCAAGTTGAAATCAGCCTGTGAAATAACCACAGTTTCGGCTAAATTCTGACACAAAACCCTTTCCACAGTTTCTACAGTACAGTTACAGTAACCTCACAGTAATGCTCTACGGTAGGAAATGGGGAGTATACTCGTGATCGGTATGCAAGATAACGCTCCTATGCAAATTTTGGTGGAGGCCCGAGGGGATATGGGCTTCCTACAGTTTTTACAGTTTGCATACAGTAACACTACAGAAGTGTTCTTCCAAGCAAAACTGATGTCATATTCGTGATCAGCACCTCGAATATGCCCTAACTGNCAAGATAACGCTCTTATGCAAATTTTGGTAGAGGTCCGAGGGGATATGGGCTTCCTACAGTTTTTACAGTGTGCATACAGTAACACTACAGAAGTGTTCTTCCAAGCAAAACTGATGTCATATTCGTGATCAGCACCTCGAATATGCCATAACTGCCATCACTTTGATGAGAAACAAAGGAAAACTCGCTTTGGTCCAAAGTGGCCCTGAACGGAAAATCTGCGTTGTCGCGAATGTGTTAATGACGTTGATGATGATCTTGAGATGGTCGTCTCTGTTCCCTGCTACTGAGATGAGTTATTACTGAGATATACGGTGTTGCCAATGACCGTATGTTCAGTGCCTATTGAAATTGAGGAAGTCGGCTTCCTTCTCGCAGTCAATGAGCCTGAGCATTCAACAAAGTGCATGAACAAAGAACAAGGCATCGGGAGCGTTCACCTACGATGGCGGGCATCGGACGGATTATCCGGACTACTTGAATGGATTGTCGTCATGTGAATAAGTGTTAAATGCTATACGTAATTCTTCCGTAAGATTAGTGCATATGGTCAAGTGTAAAGCGTATTTACCGTTTCGAAAGTCATAATTAGTAGACCTTACGTAAGTACTTTGAAAGAAAGCTAAGGCAAAGTTTCTGTGAAAAAGTAATGCTATGCTTGTTTATTATCAGAACAGTGCATGACACATTAATAGCGATGTTTGCAAGTGAAGCAAAGGGCACTATGAAAACTGAGAAGATTGAAAAGACTCTTGTATGTTCGTGTAGCAATTAGTTCAATTTCATTAAATTGATTCAGCTTTCCGTAATTCATTTAAGCAAAGTGCGAGAAGAAAAAGTGCTAAATAGTGCAGGCGGCGATGCCCTTTCTTGCATCTGACTTGTGTAGCAAGAAATCTAATTTCATTACAGTCTTTCACAGAGATTAAAGTAAAAAGTGGCCTGAGACATATAAATGTCTATTGCTTTCAGATATCTATATATGAAACATAGCAACGCTTACGACAATTTTTTCAAAAATTTGGGTGCGCGCGTGGGCGCCAAATTCAAACGATGGGAACGAGTATTTTAAAGAGGTGGCGAAGGAAGGAGTACGGGGATCATGGGGCACCATCCAAACCCAGCTATGGTCTAGGCTACCCCTCGCAGAATGTTATCGATCCGGATATCGATTTATCGATCGATTTTATCGGTTTTCTCAGTTTAGCTCCAATCCAAATAGAAATGTGCCCACTGGGGCAGTCCATCGCGCTGATCACGAATCTGACAACCATTTTGAGCGACATATTTACTGATTTATTGATTTTATTGATTTTCGCGAGTTTTGCTCGGGACGTGGCTGAAGCATGCTCGCAAGGGTTATTCACCACGNCTAACTGCCATCACTTTGATGAGAAACAAACTAAAACTCGCTTTGGTCCAAAGTGGCCCTGAACGGAAAATCTGCGTTGTCGCGAATGTGTTATTATACATGTAGGTAATGTGGGCGCTATAGTATATTGTTGGAATATGATTTGTGGCAGTCCGTCAGCTGGAAGAAATAAGAAATAAGAAATTGATTGGTTAAGGGTAACGAGGAGCTTCTGCACATTGCAAGGGTACAAGTATTTACATATAGCGTTGATCCAAAACAGCTGGCCCTTATCCGTGTAGGTACTTCATTTGGTTTGAAAAAAAGTCAGCAAAATGAGTGATGAGAAAACGCAGAAACACTGAATAATAATCAATCCACCAAGAACATTGCTTCTCTCGTGACGGTATAAGAATGAGCCGTCGACGGTGTTGCGTCCTCCGTGACAGCATGGTTTTAATCACTTCCACAGGTTTTAGTTCACGACAATATCAATCGATAGATGCTCATATAGGAGAGATATCAAGTGCACATAGCGAAATTGTTTCAAAACAATGGACCGTGTTCCCACCTTAATGTTCTGAATCGTTCACCTCCTGGTAGCCTGAATACCAGTTCCCACACAAGGTCACGAGGATTCTCAAAGGCTAGAGTCCAGTGCTACTTGTGTCTAAGTTTGAGCTTTCATGATCCCCTCAAAGAAATACTGGGAGTAAACAGTGACGATGTGCCGATGTTTATGCGCTATTCCGAAGTGGTGCATTCACGTTCTAATAACTCAACTACTGGGACTTCTGGAATCTCAGTGGCAATTTCACCTTGTCTGTTCTGTCATTGAGCCACTGCTGTGGCTTGGTTATCCTTCCTTATTGTGTAAAGTTTTTGCAGCCCTCGTGAGTTAGCCAAAGACTTTTGGGTCACTCTATAGATAACATCGTCTGCCCATTATTGCGCTCAGAAGCCCAATTTTGCAGCCTGCTTGGTCAAGCATTATTGTAAGTGTTCAAGTGCATCTAAGAGAACGTATTCTAACGAACTCATTATCAGTAAATTTCGACCACCGCATCTGAAAAATCAAATTCAAATCAGTGTTTCCACTACCTGCACACCTCACAGACACCAACATCGTTACCATACAAATCGGTAAAATCCAAAATTGATGAACTCAACCGCTCTGTGAAAGGCCATGAAGACCAACTGATGATTCTTCGGCGTAGGTACTGACTTCAAATATGTCCACATCGAATCCACGTTCCCTTCCCTGGAGAATTTTTAGTGAATAACCCCAACAATTGTATTACATTCCTTCTTTTTCTGTGTCACCCGTCTGGTTTTATTAGAATCATTCAACAATAAAGCGAAAAAGTGATATATGAGAGAACTGCGCACTGTGGAACAAACTCGTCACACTATATCGCCAAGACAAAACGATCGTTTACACTAAGAAGTGGTGGTGACGAATGATCACAGTTTCCAATGTCTAAAAAATTTCAGCAAGAAGTTAATGTAAGTGCTCTCTTTCTCATTCTGGTGATTTGAGATTTCTCGCATTCAGAATAGTTTTTCGGTCTTTTATAGTGGTGTTCTACCTGAATTCATAGTTTTCTGCACGCAAAGACGGGAGAGGAACCTTTTGTTACTCAGTGATTCAATTTATAATAACTGGTGTCAAGCCATGAAATGGCCTTTCCAAAAAATGGCAATCAAAAAAACCAGTGCAGTGGTCTCTTCTTAGGATAAAACAACTAAGAAATTAAGTGTAATCACTATCGTTACTAAGTCAGCAGGTGTGGTTATTGATCACCGTCGCCTTTTTCAAACGTTCTGGTTTCCGACATTTCTAGTGCACTGTAGTACCTTGAATGGGTTTCAGTGAGCTGTGCCCAAACGTATGCGTATCAGATTCGCGATAGTGGTAAGCAGCTTAGCATGGAAATTACTATGTTCGGGTGTCGTTCCCGTTGTTTGTCTGAAGAAGAACCCTGTGAGGGGAGAAGGAGAGTGGCTCAGCCAGATTTCGAGAACTGAGCTGAGCAGAGCTCATGTGGCAGATGTCGTGACTGAACAGAACGAACAACTCTCAGCGTTTCACTAACTAACTCACTTCTTACATGGCACAAATGTTCCGCCAAGTGCACTTCAATTGCGACGAAAGTAGCGATAGAGGAATGGGACACTACCGCCTGGAACTTCAACTTTTTATACTTGAAAGTGAAGTGAATGTAAGCTGTTCGGAAGAATGGCTATTATTACCTATAATAATTATCCAATGTATAACAGTTGATACAAAAAAAATATGGAAACACTGCTCACCAACCGCTAAAATTCTCAATATTTGGCTGAATTGCTAAATTTGTTGGAACGTCCATTTTGAGTCTTCGTTACACGTTCTCTTGCTGGCAACGGAAGATAGCTGCTCCACTACGGGGTGCAATTGCGCTATTGTACAAATCCAAGTCCGCGAATTTGTCATCTTCCTGCGCAGTCTCTGTCCAATTATTTGGCAGATAGTATTAGGTTGGTGCAAAAATGATGCGCGTTTTCAACCCCTTAATTCCTGAGCTCATAACTTGCTTCTGGATTAATGTTTCCAACCAAGCTTGGAATCATTATAATCCGCAAACCTTTAGCAATAATACAGCTGCTCAGCGACCACCTCACGCTTCAAACGGAGCCTTTTAGGATCGACGAACGCCTGGAGGTCAATTTTGGTACCACTTCAGTCTTCGAATAAATCCTCCCGGATGAAGCCGTATAGATGGTCTAGGAAGTGGTAGTCAGTGAGCGGGAGGCTTGCTAATTATAATATATGAGGCAGAGATTCCTGGCCTAGTTGTTCCAGCCTGTGGAGTTTCTGGTGTGTGACGTCTTGCAATAGATATTCGCTCACACCACCTTAGCCAAAACTACTGTGGTAATCCGAGCAGCTCCTGCTGCGATGACGCAAAGTTTTGGTTAGCAGAAGTGAAATCGGCAAAAATTTTGTTCTGGCATCCTTTTTCCAAAAAAAAAATCACTTACAGATGTGAATTTCGTCCCAATTGGACAAAACCTTCGGAGAGGCCATGCAATTTGCTACAAGATGATGTACATCTTCTTATATTGTTCATCATGAAAACCGGAAATTTTCTGCCCCGAAAAGGATGCATCAAAAAACGCGCATTATTTTTGCACCAACCTAATACATGAGGCTTCCAGTGTGACAGTTCTAGAAGTTCAGTGTTAGACATGTGATAACAGAACATATTGTACGTGTTTTCTATTAACAAAGCCTTCTGTAGCACTCGATCATCCCCGCTCTGGCGCAGCGTGCACTGCTCATCACCTACGTAATTCGACATAACATGTGGACGATGACAAAAATGGCGAGCACATCAATAAACCACGAACAGTTGTTAACTGGTCCTTTTCCAGAGCAAAGAATATATCAGCAAGAGTAACTCATCGTTTACTTTGGAGCAGTAGCTCAATCGTGATCGATATTAACCCTGACACAATAATTAGCGTCAAAAAATTACCTCATACCGAGAAGGTCTCTTAGCGAGGGTCACCCTCCCGGTTTTTTCATAACAAGCTACCCTGTTAAAGGTGCCTGGGAATGAGGTTTCAACCACAGAAAAGTTACCCGCAGTGCATTGTCTCATCAAGACCCACACCCGTTAGAAAACTCCTATGTTTTAATATCTATGCGAGCAATATTCAGATTTGCAAGGAAGTGCTCGAATAGTATGTATGTTTCGAATCCTATTGTTTGAATACCAGTGTCACGAGGGAGTGGCCAGCTAGAGATGGGCCTGGGAAAAATAGTGGCAGCTCCTCTACTTCAGAGACCTTGATAGAACAACAAAAAAGGGCAAAAAATACCAATTTCAATATCGAATTAATAACAATGAACATTTAAAAAATAGCAATGGGAATAAATGATCGAGGAAAGACTGGAACGAAGTTTAAACTTATTTTAGAAAACATTTTTTGAAAAATTCGGCTACCCCTTCTCGATGGGGCGTGCCCCTCCCGCCCCACTCTGTTCTTCGCCTCTGATAATTACTAGCAGAAGTAGAGATTTCTTCGGCCCTAGGTGAGAAACAACAAAAGCTTTCATAGCTTTGCAGAGCAGGATGAATCCATTATTCTTCTCATCTTACCTAAAAAGTTTACTACCTACAATATTCCTAACGAGTGTTTTCAAGATACTAAGCTATGATAAGCATCAGCGATGCCATGTGCAGAAGCTATCCTAGAATATTCCTTGAGCACGTTTACGCACACCTACAAGCACCACGACTGGACTGGTTTTTATGGGTCTATCATTAATCAGCAATGTTCAATGTTTCTCCCGAAGCGCACGCAAACCTCTTTCTCAGAAGTAGAACTGTCAACAAACTGGTCAGCTGCATCACAACATGTATCTATTCATGTCACACTACTTGGAGAGCAATTATCAGCAACGAATCAGCGAACACCTCTACCAGTTACAGAATCCAATTTAAAATGACATCTGAATTTTGCTAGAAGCAGATCTTATCACACTTCTGGTTCAAAAATTTGCTTCAAACTTCACAAAAAGACCATAATGGCGAGCAAAACGAGTGCATGTGAGACTCGTTATCACGGGGAAGACAAACAACGGAAAGATGTGCTTGTTTATAGGTTTTCCTATGAAAAATCCTTCTTGACGACATTATTTTGTTGTGAATCAGTGGTAAAGATGTGAATGAATACAATATGCTAAAAAAGTGCGGCGGCAGTGTTCGGCTGTCTGCCAAAAAACACCGGGAAGTTTGTTTCCTTATAAATTTTACGGAGTAACCCATTACACGAACGTAAAGATTTTTTTCTCGGGAGAAGGTTGTCGCTGCTCCTAAAATGATCCGCTGGGAAAATCTCCAGAGCACTAGAAATTTCGGAGATGGAAAATATGCTGTTTTATTTTTCATGATATCAACTCTGTGGTATCGCAGTGTTCATGAGCTTTGTTTGGTGACAGTGGCGGACGCAGAAAGTGAGCAGG
>JARK01001693.1:78026-123461 GCA_000688135.1 Ancylostoma ceylanicum
ATGTGGCCTAGCATACCGGTAATATGATGAGCTCATAGAAAATGAAGCTATTACTAGAGTGATAGAGTCCCTGCATAGCAGCACGGATGGCCGAGTGGGTTACGCAGTGGACTACAAGTCAGTGAAGAAAGATGGTGAGGTAGGTTCGGATCCCGGCAGGTAAAACGACGCGGAACCAAAGGCAGAATCGTTTTATTTTCTTGCATGGGTGGTTTTTGTTCTCGTACATGTATTTTGGCTGTATTTTGGCTGGAAGCGAACTCCGAATCCACGTGGACCTAACAGAGCTAACGTGAATTGAAACCTTCCGGCCGAGCGGCGGGCGATCTCCGGCCGAGCGGTACATCCAAAACCGGCCGGGCCGGTTTTCCGGTGGCCGCTCGGCCGGCGCGAGTGCCTGAGTAAATGCCACCGCGTCGTCGCGCAGCAGCTTCGAGGCAGAGTTGCTCGGCGGCTACAAGGCGAGCTCTTCCGGCATCGGCCCCTGCCAGCTTTGGGATAGGGGTGAACGCGAAAATACATCTAGTGTACTATATCATATAGTATATAGAATATCATCTTGTGTAGTATTGGCGAGATGAGAATGATACTGAATGTGCGCATAAGGGAAAACATCATCACCAGAAGACGAGAGAATTCGACCTTACCACTTCGGCATCATAAGATCGAGAGGCAGGCGGGTAACGATTTTGATAATAAGTGCAAACGCCCACGAAAACGACATTTCAGCAAAGAAACTGCTGGGAGCAGCCTGCATCTTCATCAGAATTTCACAGAAACAAAAGAATTCAAGTTTGGATGAAATCCAGTAGATGAATGAAGACCACGGTATTTGCTGGAAAGATCACGAGCCAATGCAGAGGGAAAAACGTTGAGCCACCACCAGTGTGCCATCACGTCAACCTGGGCCTCGATGTTTCATTGAGTTTAGCCAGGGTAGACGCATTGAAGTCCGTGCTAGCTATGGGTAAGTTTATGTGATGTTGACACGTTTGCCGTTGGTAATCTCAATGATGCATGCGGCCCATGGAAAGTGTACTTTGTCAATCCAAGGAAGAACATCATCCTGACAAATTCTAGAGGCAGGTACTATCGTTTGTCGGTAGACACCCGCTGAACTACACGAAAATCCTCACTTCTTGCGTTTTTCGCCATCATCGTTATAATCAGTTAAGAAAAATTACTAGACGCACTTCTTTTTTCACGTTGGACGGACTAACGGAGTAATGTAAGGAATATACACAGATTACTTCGGAGGCAACGAATGTCGCCTTCGAAAGGAATTACCTAATCCTTCTCTCCTCTGAATTTGAGCTTTCCATTTCCCATTTCTCCTTCTGGTTTCTACAGAGACTCGAGCGACTGATCCGCCTCCATGAGTTTTAGAGCCTGTATCCAGTATAGTTCATCCAGCCGGATAAACGCGCTCGAAAGGATATGTTAGTGCGGTTTAAATAATCTGCTATCCATCAAAATTTGGAATACATCCGTCGTTCTGTGGCTCCACTCCTTTCACCGAAGGTCATCTTTAGCCCTCCACTCCTTTCACCGAAGGTTATCTTTATCCGGGCAATTTCTGTAAGATAATCTGTAAGATGATGGTACAATCTACTCCATCTTCATTTTGTGTTGTCTCTCGTCGACGCAACACATTTGTGCCAAGATATGAACACGTGGGCGGATCACGAGCATGTATTACTGATGGCAGCGTGTACAAAGATAAGTGCGTACCGATATATACTCTTGATTACCATCCACGGTTAAATATTATATATTGGATGCGAGATCGAAAATGATCCACCAATTTAGAACCAAAGGTCTCTTGCGCGGGTTCTTCATAATTTGTGGACATTTACCTATTAGATCATGGAACGGCGAACGATTTCCCGTCTACAAAACCGGAAAATTGAATTATTGATGTAAATTTTCTCCAGACAAAAAGCCAAGATGTTTATGAGGTGAATGTTCGTTGGAGCCTATATTGACTTGTTATTTGATCAGAAAATGAACGAAGAACACCTAATTCGCTCTAATCGACGAACAACTCTTAGAAGATCAGGATCACTTGGTATGGAGGAGAGGTACGAAGAGAGCGATGCAGAAGTTATGCAGGATGGCCACAACAAAAGTGAGAGTGGAAATCCTCAATATACAGAGCTCAGTTTTGCTACCAGCAACCAAGAGCTCCAGAAAACTTGATGTATGAGACGGTGATGTGAGAAGCCCATCAGCTGGTGTGCTACCCTGTGAGCTTCTAGGCATAACACAGAATGATGTCCTCCTCGAATGTGCGACTCTTTGAGTCTCCTGCTCCATATGCTAGTGCTAATTTGAGACTCAGTTGAATGGAAAATACCTCACTGGGGAACCTACGTATCTTCCCGCAATAACGCAGAAGGACAATGAAGAAAGACCGCTGAGGCCAACGACAGTTAGCGTCACTGGTTATGGTTTAAAGTACGTAATGCTAGGAAACGGAAACGCGCGACTTGAAAATTGGTTGAACGAAGTGGTCCACCACGATCGAATTGCGATAGACCTATCCCGCTTTAAAAGCAAAAGTTCTTTTTGGGGCTTTTATTACTCACATAGATGTCTAAGCTCATAGCTTTGCAAGAGTGTAGATGCACATTGCGACCCAACTCTCTTAAACAAAGAGAAAATGGCTCTAGTCGTACCTTTGAGAAGCAGGATCCAAACTCAGATCCGCGACCTCGCTCGGCACATAAGGTATTCATATTCTACTGTGATAAGCCTGTGCAAGAAAAGAGTATAGAAAAAATTGAAAGGGTGCAAACTAGCTTCACCAGAAAAATATGTATCAGAAAAGAAAGTTTCTCCTCGAGCATCCCCCGTGCAATAATAAGGAATAGTTATTTTGTTATTTCCTCGTGAATCTAGACGCCGATTCTTCGACGTTTACATGGTCCCTAAAATACTACACGAATGGGACTCCGAAAAAGCTAAACTTTCCTTTTCTATAGTAACATCGAAAACTAGAGAGGGTGAATTTAAAACTCCTTACAGAAGACCGCGAACTTCTGTCAGAGCTAGAAGTTTCCCTGTTCGAGCGGGTGCGGCACCCCTCTCTGTGACCAAAAATGCACCCCTTTAAACTCTCTTGCTACCTTCAGAAGATTTGCTTTCACTAGAATAACTACCTTTTACGGAGAAATGGCTCAAATGCGACTCGAAATGGTAACATTGAATGAAATAGTGATTAATTTTAACTTGTACTGACTAGTACTGATACCTAATCACAGTAACTATTATAATAACCATTGTTTTAAACGTTGGTCTCAAACAGCGTAATAAATGTGTGCATCATATGTATTTACGAGCATAAATATTTTCTCCAGCCGTGTTTGGAAGAGCTGGTAAAAAAATGCTTCTGCTGCGATGCAGTGGCGACAACTGAACCGTATCATTATCCAGATACAGATATAGTCGAGCAAAAAACTGGTGTCACGGCCAGGGCAAATTATGCGTCGCTTGTGTGTTCTCGGATGTTAGGGAAGTGATTATCGCGCCGATTGGAAGCATCCTTGCTTCGCAGTTAACTCAGAACATATGTCATCCTTATTCATGCAGGTCAATTTGTGTAATTTATGCTCATTTTTATTCTTAATCACTTTTTAACTTCTTTGGATTTTGGCTTGATTGAAGCCAATTTGGATAGATTTGAGTGGTTCTTCTTCTCTCCAGGTTAATTTTTTTATTCTTTCCTTTTTTTATTCTTCCAATTCCTAGCATGAAAACTGTTGGCTGTTCACTGCAGCTCTGCCGCTACTATAGAATAAAGCTACGGACGCCATTCGTAACAGTTTACCGCCAACAAAAGTAGGGTTCAGATAGACGTACATCAAATCAGGATTCAGAGAGGGTGGTTTATCCCCTGTCTTGACAATCGTTATCAGCCGAATGAAAGGGAAAATCTTCTATTCCAGCACGAAGTGCTGTAATTTACATATTCCTTTGAAGATGAATGCGTCTATAAATGCTCTGGCAGATCCAGTGAACCATACTGTTCCTTTAATTGGCATTCCTCAACTCGTTTTCTTCCATTTTACAGCCACCATAATGACATCAATGGCAGCAACATAAACAACTTTACATTTATTTCAAGTGAAATGCAGTCCTTTTTTTCATTCTCCTTAATCTATGGTCTACTAACTACCGCTCAGACAATGCAGTTATTCTGGGGCACCCTGTCTATACACTGTCTATGCACAGAATTCTTCGTCTGTAGCATCTCTTCGCGTTGTAACAATAGAAAATGCCATAAGATCATTTCAAAGACTTTTTGCACTTCGAATCCGAGACACGACTGGTTAGGAACATAAATTCTCTCGGGGCGGGCACGCTGAGACGCCAAGCATCATTCAGCCATGATCTTGGCTGGTGTGCTGCTCCTCTTTTGCGCATTTGGAGAAATTGAGGCAGGTATCAGGTGAGCAATTACGACGTATTCCTGATAAACCGTATCTATATGCTTTCTTAGTGCCATATTTGTCGAAGTAATCGCCATCTGGCTTACGCAATGCAGGTGTGAAGTGCGAAATATGAGATGCAACTGAATCGGAACTGATTTGCATTTTTATCCTTAATCTCAGGAGGCCTAGGATCGTACCGGAAATACGAAATGTTTACGGTACGTAGGTATTCTGACTCTTGCCACGCTCTCAGTCAGATGATTTATTTGTGTACGCAAACTCCTCACCTCTAAGTACGCGGAAGTCTTAGAGGGCAGTTTTGGTTGACCCACACAAAATGCGTGATGACTTCGCATTCTTCGGACCTTTTAGAAGGGGAATTTGTGGTTGTCTTTCGCCAGTATGATGAGAAACACTGTGTGTCATCAGAACGAGTACCTCTTACGCTTTGGGAGCGTCTAAGCAGTAAAACCTTCGTTGAAAATGTGGTAGAATTCGCAGCAAAAATTGCCACAACAGCCCGATTTTTCCGAAAATCTGTTCCGAACCAACTGACAGGACCTGTTTTGGAAAACCGGGTTTTAGGTTAGAGATACTTTGAACCTTTCGCTCTTTGGTAGAAAAGAGAACGGAATGAAGCATTGGCTCTTGGTAGAGAAATTAATGAACGAACGTTGTGCAATAACTTATGCCCGCCCGTCGTACATGAAAGGCTCCAAGCATGTCGTAACATTCGTGTTTCCATTTCCACTCTATCATTTCCTATATATTCTAGGTTATATCCTTTAGTTTCTCCACCATTGTGGTTACCCCACTTTTAGAAAGAAATACACCAAAAAAAACTTGTGCATTCAAAATAGCTTTTATATCAAATTCAAGGTGTTTGGTTGTAATCGAATTCTGCAGGAGGTAAAAGTGATCACTGATCTAATACTGACCGTCCAGATAGTGATGCAGGTCATATCTAGGGTTTCTCATTGTTAAGAATCTGCTATACAACCTTTCTGGACAATGAAGGTACAAAGCGGTCAAAACTATCTGGTTGAGTCGTCAAAACAGTGTGCGTAGCATACTTTCATACTTTCTAGCAAAGCAGTTTTCATGATTCTAATTTCTATGGAAGCTCTTAACGGCTGCGTATAATCTTAGCTGCTTTCTTAGATGGTGACATAATAATACTCCCAAGTTAATATGTTTATAAAAGTCTGTACTGGGATTTTCATAGGAATTTTAAAACAGGAAAGGAAGCCAGGCATGAGAGGATGTGGAAAGTGTCCAGAATAGCGCGGTCGTCAACGGGTTAAAATTGCGCCTTACCTGAGGACAATTTTTTTCTAAACAAGAAATTTTTTCACGAAAATGAATAGTTAATGAAATGCGATTAGGCGGTGTCCAGAAAGGGTGACTTGATTGTTTGCAAAAGTGGAAACGCATCATTAAAGTATTGCAGTAGTCTGGTCTCATATCTAGCAGTTTCGAGCACTAGCTTCTGTGACATGGTCAGGAGTAGTGGACACAAATATCCACGATCCGAGACGAGTGTATACAACGGCAATGTTGAGTTTTCTTAGGATGTAGGATACTGGTCGTACGGATTCTAATGTGCGAATGTTTTTAACGTTTTCCAACTCACGACATACCCCTAATTTGCGAAGTTTTGCTAGATTTGTTTCTCAGATCACCTGCATACTTTGTGGCGTTTTTCTATGTTCCAAGACTAGGAAAATTACACTCCAGCGGTCCGTACCCACTAGGGTTTCAAATAAAGATGCTTTCCGCGCCCGAAGGAAGACTATAAACTGAACAGTTAGCGGAAAAAAGGGAATAATTAACTAAACCAAAAGAATAACGACTTCGCTACTTCGTTTCTACTTTCAGCAGTTGTACCACCTGTAATGGCCTGCTAAACTGTTCAGCGATAGCAAACGATAGCTAGTATACCTTCCATCCCATCGGGTACAGGTGTAGGGTCCGGGGCAAAGTATTCTCTTGTTGAGGGAACATTCGATATACACCACTCTAGCAAAAACTAAGTTCCTCTTATCAAACTTTGCAAACCACCTCTTCGACGAACGTCTGGGATGAATTTGTTGCGAACAGCGTTTTTATTGTAAGACAAAGTCACGCGAAACTGTATTCAATATTCCCAATCGCATGCACAGTTCATCAATGGTGTGCGAAGAAGTCGTCAATCACTCATTTAGATTTTCAAGCAGCAGCACCCGTATTTATCGCGCAGGGACCACTAGTTCTCTTGTAAGAAAGAAGTGGCACCTTTCACTCAGTGAAATGCACATTTCATTTCTGTAATATAATGGAAGGGTCTGTCGCACGCTTTGGTTAGCTGAGAACCTTTCGTTAAAAGCGATCCGTGTAGTCGGGTAGCTGTGAGAGTGCGCCCTGTCTGCAATTGCGGCTGCGATGCGGTGTTGCCGGTTGTATGCCAGGAAGAACGATAGCTGGCAATAGTTGGCTGCGGTGAACCCATGTGTCAATATCCCATGCAATTGTAGCCCCGCCCCTAGTTAGGTGACAGAGATTCAAAGACTTTAACATTATATGAGGGTCAGTTCCTTTCCTAAAGATGGTTATACGCTAAACGAACAAAATCCAGCAGGATGAAAGCAGAGAAAGCTCAATCTTCATTGAAATGTGACAGTTATTCACTACGAGTCATTGAATTTCAGCCCTAAATCCCGAAATTTACCTTCAGAGTAGCGCTGAACTAAATAAAAACCTTAATGCCTTTGAACAACGTAGACTACTATGCGTCCGATGCGAGTTGGGCGTGGCAACCTTTGCATGAGATGCGCGGTGCAGCTGCCAGCTGTTACGATATATCGTTCTTCCTGACCGCCACCCGGTGTTGTCTGACTGAACAGCCTGTCGATGGATGAACGCGACAGGATGAGTCCGAAGGATTTGCTAAGTGACACTAAGAAAGCATCAAAATATACCGTCTATCCAGAATAGGGTCGCCGATGCGGTCGGGGATCCAGAGGCGGCGCGGCTGTGACGTGGACGACTTGGCAGGATGCACCATACGTCACAGCAGCCGCGCCGGCTCTGGACCTCCGACCTCGTCTGCGACCACGACCCCCGCCGCGATTCTGCAGCCGCGACGATAAGAAACCGCACGCGCAATCCGACTATCTTTTTGAGAAGGACTATAACTGCAAACAACGTCACACACGCATTCCCTAAGTTACCTGACTGCACATCGATCTCACCGCTATAACCGCAGATCGCCGTTATTTCGCACTAGACGGTGTGCCCGTCTTCGCTCAGGTGCTTCATTTCTCTGGCAGTTTAACGCTGACGACGACAACTGTTGGTTCTAACGATCCTTTCATGGTCCTCATCATTTTCATGATCAGCCCAGAAATCCTTTTTCATTCACCTCCGTCAGAAAGGAGGAAAAGTTGTTTTGATGGTAAATTCTTCTATATTGCGTAGTGCGCATTGCATAACCCCAGCAGTCATGTCCTCACCGACCCTTGGGCGGAAATGGCGAAAAATCAATAAAGTCGATAAATCGATAATCCATCGCTGACCTAAGGCAGCCTGAGACCTCCGCCGGTCCGAGCGGGATATGTGCGCAAAGTTTGGTCCCGATCGGTTAACTCTCCGCGATTTCTACAAGGAACATACATACATACATACAGTGGCGGCCACATATTTAGCACGCTGCCAAATCTGGGCGATCAACTGATGAAAATATAAAATCTGTACTTCAGTACTGGAATGAGCTATCAGGACAATACTCGAGAATGTGATAAGGCATAGTGTTTTCCTTCCCCCCTCAACTTTGTTGCTCCGGGAAATGCTTCTGGATCGGATTGCACGCATTCAGAGCTCAAAATGCAGTACTTCTGGAAATATTTGCGTTTCTCACCTAGACCACATTATTGAATCTGAGTAGGGTATGGTTTTATTGTGGATATAAATGCGTGTTTTGCTATAGTAGTTTCAATGAGCAGTTTCTCACCTAAAGGGAGAACGGAAATTGTCAACTGGAGTAAAAAAAAATGGTGAAAAAAGGATTCACGGTGTTCCCATGGATAAACCGTGCATTTCCAGCTCTGGATTTTTTTTCCGATTTGTGTTGCTAACAGACGATCAGATACTAAAAGGAGGATTCCGGTGCTCCCTTTATTAGCAAGACTCATAAAAATGAAATTTTTGACGAAATTGACGGTCTTGTTTCTGTCTCTGGCTCCAGCCGGTGTGTAGAGTCCAGTAAAAGCGTTTATAGGGAAATGTTGACGAGAAACATGCCCAATCTGAATCACCAGTTCATTTTCTTTCATAGCGAGATGTACGAACTTTACACAGGATTCAGGAAAGCCGACAAAATTGAACTTTTATTTTTTTAATCCAGTTTGAACGGGCTCTGTGAGCGTGGTAAGCAACAGGAAGGAAGCCCCCATAGTGCCTTAACACATACTCAAACTTGGTTTTGATTGCTCATCATAAGGCTGAGAAATGCAAAAAAAATCTGTCGGCCAAAATCGTGGGTGTGCTAATTATGTGGCCGCCACTGTACATACTAGTGGCGGACGCAGGGGGGGGAGGGGCACACCCCCCCCCCCGAGAATTGGTCGCCAAATTTTTGAAATTACTTCACACTACAAATAAGGACCCTCTATTAGTTTATTTTTATTTGTTTATTTTTATAATTGTTTTTTAAAATAATTTTATTATGTTTTTCTCTCTTCTGCTACTGGCTCGCATCTCAGTAAAGTCTTGGAGCCCTGCCTATCTTTAACGTACAATCGCCTTCGCGACCCACCGATTTACTATGAAAACAGCATAACAAGAAAAACGGAATGCCCTTCTATGAAAGTAATAAGAAGGAGAAAGGCTATTCTCTTGCAGTACGCTGTTCTTTTATGAATACTTTCAGGGATCGCCGAGCATATGGGTGCGGATATGAATGTGACCGATATGGTACAACTACGATAATCAAGAAAATTTACTTGGGTGGAAGAAGACGAGGGTATCGCCGAAGGTATCGTCCACCTCGTGTGCGCCAATACTTCACACCCGTCCCCGTCCCAGTCCCAGTGCCAGGCCCGACTGTTGTGATTTCGCCACCAGTACAGCAACCGTTGTGGGCGGAATATGCGAACTATCACAAATACGGTTGCGATACCTGTCAACCTCCACCTATGCCCTCCTGTGACACAGGCAACTGCGGAGCCCCTGTTCCTGCCGGTCCTCCTCCTCCAATGCCTGGTCCCGGATGTACTACAGGCACATGCGGCGGCGGCGGCTATCAGCCTCCTCCTGTTCCTCCAGTTCCTGCCGTTCCTCCTCCAATGCCTAGTCCCGGCTGTGCTACAGGCACCTGCGGCGGCGGTTATCAGCCTCCTCCAGTTCCTCCTCCTGTGCCTGGCTGTGCCACAGGTAGCTGCCCACCTCCTGTTCCTGGCGGATGTGCAACGGGCACCTGCGGCGGCGGCGGTTATCCTCCTTATGGAGTTATGGCCGCTAAAGCAGGAGCTCCAGGTGCTCTCGTTCCCAGCGACGTTCCCGAACAAGCAATGCAACCCAAGCAAAACACATAAGGGGCCATCTCAACATGAATTTGAGATGAAAATATCATTTTCACTTGTCAGAACATAAAATCTGATTGTATGTTGATTGTATGTTGTTCAGCAGTACCAATAAATGTTTGCCGCATATGTCAAATGTATATCACAACACTTTTTTAGACGATGGGCGTTCGTGGCGTTTTTTATTTATTTATTTATTTATTTATTTATTCAATACACCGACAGCAAGGTGTTCCAAAATAAAATAACAGCTACCTCCACATAAACGGAAAGATTCCACTCACAATTGCGAACGAACCTAAAATGGAAGAGAACTAATGCAGTCGCGCATGATTACCCCAACTAGCGGCACCTCATGAAACATCCAAAAAAAATTGACCTCAATTGCACTCTTCAGATAAAAACCACCATATCGAGATTAGAACTAGCCCTCTTGCAATATAACAGTTGCTAAACATGCTAAAAGGGGAAAGCCTGATATACCCGTACAAGCCAGCCATGTACCATCCGACAGTTAGCCTTCCGAACATGCTAGAACTTCGGGACGCAGGTAAACTGGCTGAAACCCTGCGGAACCAGTATGTTGGGCAGCTTGCAGTCCTCAACAGAATAGCAGTCAGGAAGAGAGAGGCTAGTGATCAGTAGGTGGTAACCATGGAAGTAAGAAAAAGGTGCAGAGGAGCTAAATTCTATTGTGGAAGCATGGAAGTAAGTGCGATAGTTGGATAGTCATTGCGGATGAGTGCAGTAGCCAGGTACAACTCAAAACCAAAACAAAATATAGAACAACATATGCGCTTATGTTGGGAGGTCGTAATAAAACAGCAGAGCTTAGTATAACAGGGTTGAAACAAAAATAAAAAAACACTGTGGAGGATCCTAGAAAATTTTGAAACATGTAAGTGATAAAGAACTATATCTTCGGTATAAGCGGCGTCCACGTAAGCCATACCAGCATGCAGTTTCGAAGGATGTACTGCAAAAATAGAATCAGCAGAGAAGGCTGAGGTAAAGGACTACTCAAAATGCAAACAAGACATTAGCTATAGGCGCTGTACAGCTGTTGTCTCAACGTCAACGAGGCAAGGAAGGCACGAAATAAGCTGAAAATGTTGAGCTATTAGTACAAACCAGTGTCAACTAATACCGAGCAAAGGTAAAAGATCTAATTTTATCAACTTTGATTTGAACTTTCGACTATGTTCAGCTTGAATCACATCTTTGGGTAACTTCTGTAACCACCTCGCACCTCGGTAGAAAACGTCATAGAACATAAGCGAAATTTTATTGTGATTGATTTTTCTGTAGTGCGAGCTAAAACCTCCGGTTCTCTCTCCAGTCGGCACAAACACCCAATATTTGCTGGCTTGCAATTTATTTTCTTTTCTAAGGATAAGGAAGCAAAAAACTAAACTGGCAAGTGTTCTACGATATTTTATGGTTCTTATGTTTAATTTTTTAGTTGTAAATGGGCAACTCTTGGGAAGGAAAAACTCTCTTGAATAAAATCCTTGTAAAAGTCTTCTGTACTTTCTCAATTTTTTCTATATCCTTTCTCAGAAACGGACTCCATACTTGAGAGCAGTATTCGAGATGAGGCAGGATAAACGACTTGTAGAGTCTAGTGAAAATATATGGGTTGTTGCACTTTATATTACGGAAAAGCTGAAATAGGGACGAGTAAGCCTTCTGTACCGCAGAGTCAATATGTTTTGAGAATTTGAGACTGATGTCCAGAACAATTCCAAGGTCTTTCGCTGTGTTACACGATCTCAAACTAGTGCCGTTTATCCGGTAGTCAAATGAATCGCCATCACCTATATGTAAAGTGAGGCATTTGTCTAGGTTTATAGGCAAGTCCCAGGTAGAAGCCCATTTAGCCAATTTTTGTAAGGAGGTCTGTAGCGCAGTCCAAACCATGATCCTATTCTCAGAAGAGTAGACTCCGTAAAGTTTGATATCGTCAGCTAACAACTTAATTGACACATGTGAGGAAATTTTGAGGAAGTTGGGTAAATCCGCGGTGTAAATTAAAAATAACAAAGTAGACAACACCCTTCCCTGGGGAAGTCCACTTCCGCAGCAAAACTTGTTCGAATCCTGGTGTCCCACCTTGACGGTCATGTGCCTATTAGAGAGGTAGGAAGTAAGCCAGTTGAGAAGGTCACCAGAAATACCAACAAGCTTCAATTTCGCTAGCAATTTGGCATGGCAGACTCTGTCAAATGCTTTCGACAAGTCAATATACACGACATCAACTGTTTTATCTTGGTTCAAAGCTAATTTCCAGTCATACAGGCCATCAGCTAAATTGGTAGTGGTCGAAGTGCTACTAATAAACCCATGCTGCTCGATAGGAATCAAATTTGATCTCCTGAGCGAAATCAGCAGTTTCTCTCTGATGATTTTTTCATCACTTTAACGGGTGCAGGCAATAGGCTAATTGGACGAAACTCGCTTACAAGTCTGGCTCCTTGCACCTTAGGTACTGCTGTGACTAGGGCTTCCTTCCAAACATCAGGAACTTCTCATAACATCATTGAAATATTAAAAATATGAGTAAGGGGGGCGCAGAGAGAGTACGCATATTTTTTATATATTATTTGGGGGATTCCATCATATGTCTCGAAAATAGAGGGCTTTGGCTACTTAAGAACACTAAGCACATCGGTAGGATGGAAAAAGATGTTACAATAACTATGGGGAATAGGAACAAGATGATTAGTCTCAGGGACTTCGCTATGCTCTGTAAATGAGAATACAGTGGCAAAATATGACGCTAGGGCATGGGCTTTGTCGGAATCACTGGTTAAAACATTGCCGGAGTGATCTTCGAGAGTCGGAAGATATGGAGTAGGTTTTATTTTGCGCTTTATATACTGGCAGAGCATCTTCGGTGAAGTTTTCGCTGATAATCGTCGCTCCTTATTGGCCAGAAATTTCCTCATGTGGCGATCGATATCAGAACACACTTTCTTATACAGAAGATTATTCAGTGGATAGCTCAGAGTGTGGAACAGCCGTTGTCTTTGGGAGTTTAGCGCTTGAATGTGTGATGGGAGAAAGGGAACTTTTGTATTAGGGGTTTTTAAGGGAAAGAGATGCTCAATGCCTTGTATAATGTACTACAAAATCGGAAATAAACATCAGACCACGATACGTAGTGATCAAACAGAGAGAGCCAATCGATTTTATTCAGGTGAGCATTGAGAGAGGAATAGTCAACGTTGCTGAAATCAGGTAATGGTAGAGGGGAACACGGGAAGTTCTCATAAGCCTCAAGGCATACGATATTGTGGTCAGATGCCCCAAGAGGTGGTAGAACGTGCATATTAGAAACTTCAACACAACATGAGAGCTCAATATCTAGAATATTATTGCCATGAGTTGGTAAGGTGACGTTTTGTATGAGACTGCTATGTGTGAAAAAATTAAGAAAGGAGCCAGAAGCAGAGTTCAAGGGGATGTTGTTAGTCCAATCAACCTGTAGATTAAAATCTCCGAGAAAATATTTTGTGTGTTCAAAGAAGTAAGATAACTTAAATGTTCAATCAGTACATCATCATCATGTTTATTTGAACCTGGTGGGCGGTATACAACAGTGAACTGCATGTGAGATGCCTTCTGAGGATGGAATATCTTGACCGTTAAAACATCAGCTACTGTGCTTACGTAGTATCCAATTACACTGGATACAAAATTACCCCGAACAAGGCAGCAAACTCCCCCACCCGTTCGTTGTAGTCGGTCAGAACGAAAAATAGAATAAGGTAATGTTCCTATCACCTCAGAATCAAGAATCTTCGAATTCATCCACGTTTCAGTGATAAAGATTAAATCAGGCTTTTGCTCACATACGGAAAGGTGTAAAAGGTGAATTTTGTTCATAAGACTTGGGGCATTTAGTAAACAGATCTTCAGTTTGCCAGAGGCACCATGCGCATTTGGGCGTTTCCCGAGCGGCTACGTTGCAGCTCAGAAACGTGCACCAGTTCGCTGCAGTACACGACCCACTCAGAACTAGGTTTACCCCTATTGCGTTCGCGCGCCTGTTGTCTCAATTCATAGTCTCGCTTTCGTTCCTCTGCTGTCATTCTTTTCCTAACATAGACGTCGCTAAAGCCGGAGGAACGGAACAGACGCGCTTTCGCTAAAGCAGTGCGCTAAAAAGACTTAGATGGTAAGACAACACAAGGCGGGGCCGTGAGGGGTTGAATCCGCCCATACGGTAAATTTCCACCGATCGGCATTCAACCTTCAATATCTCCAGTACGTCACTCACCCTATTTTCCAAATTGGTTTGACGATCCTGAAACCGGACATCGCCTTCGGCCTCATCGAGACCACTGATCACAACGCTACGTGAGCGCTTCTCTAATTCCGGATCCTCCATAGCACTTTTCGGTATACGATCGGCAAGGATTGTTAGCAACCGCACCGAAACCGGGTCACTATTGCGCTCCATTAAGAGCCGAATTATACCCTCATTCGACATGTCTGTGAAGTCAGACTCAACTGTTTGACTACCTGCATCAACACTTCTGCTGATGGTAGACAGGTTATGTGATCCAGAGTCTACAGCTTTCTTACTGCGAGTATTCTTGGACGGCATAATTCTGACCTCCCTTTGATCTACCGTATCGATATGGATCCACGTGACGGAAACCTTCAGGAGGTGGCAAAGAGAAAAATAGTGCACCGGATGAATAGAAAACTATGCGCTCACAAGTAAAGAGGAATGGAGGGGAGTCAGTGATATGTTGGCGTAGTTTTGCAGAAAATATCGGAGGAAATGAAAGGAGAAAGGAAAAAGGGAATAGGTTAGAGACGGATCGAAAACACAGCCGCATGGCGTTGGCACAAGGTTAGAATGAGACTGTTTTTGTGGACTTCATTTTGGCGTTTTTGCGGCCTTCATCTGACAGCGCGCAATAGCGTATCCATGTATTTCACTTGATTACGCGCTTCCAGAGTCTCTTCATGATAAGGCTTCCAAAACGGTACGAACGTTAGACATTCGACTCGACCGAATATTATTGATTTGAGCCCCAAATAGAATGACTATGGAGCGTCAAATTTGACGCGACGATATACAGTGCCAAAGAAGCAGGAGAAGGGAATTTCTAGTGGAGCGTGAATGTTCCTGGTTTCGCCGTCGCGACAGCCGCGCGAACAAAACGCGTTTCCATTTCTGCCGCATCGAGACAACGCGAGAACTTCGTGAAATTCCAGGCCGACGCGTCAAATTTGACGCGCATCAACCATAAATACCGCCTCACTCCGCCAATGCCGCTCCTCAGGTAAAAGTGAGGTTAATTGATTGGAAAATCCACCAATTGTCAATATATTCATGTGTGAGAACTAGCCTCATACCCCGTATTACAATGAAGCAAATTTCGTCTTCGTGCTCCCACTTAAATTGATAGTAATAGGGAAATTAAAAACTTAATAGAGAAATTAAAGGCTGATGCGTCAAATTTGACGCGCATCAACCATAAATACCCTCTTAGATGGATGGAGTACAGAAGAGATCAGTAGCAAACACTTGCCACGGTGCGTGAGAGCATGCCGGGGTGGCAGTAAATCTCTTGAAACGACGACGAAAGAATGAGGCAAAGGTCTCAAATAACTGTCTGCTCTGTTTTGAAGCTACGAACAAGTTACGGGTTCGCCGACGACTGTGGCATTGGAATAATATGGTTTTTGCAGAATCTTCTAACACCCAGATGATTTGAACCTACAAAGGAGTTTCGGTCTTCTCGGCCTGTGTTGCCATACCTTCGCACTATAGATTCCCGGCTAGTCCAATTCATGCGATCGCTGCATCCTAACCTGCCAGTGACTTCCGTCCCGCAGAACCTAACTTTGGTGCGATTATAAAATGCCTGATTCTGATTATGAAATGCCTGATTCTGGATGGGACGATTTTATGTAATGTTTCTGAAACAATATGAGTAAGAAGAAATCCAAATATGCCCCTACGCTACTGACGCAGCATCGTCATTCTAGCGCTATCTTGGCTGCGCCATTGGTTCAGAAGCATGCAATGCAAGTGGCGATAAAATGTCGAGAGACCTTCTCCACATCATGATGAAAGCCAAACATTTCTTCTACCAAGAACTGAACTAATTCTTGGAAGAAGTTGTGGTCAAGTAGAGCAGAGCAGAGTTTACGCAGGGTGGTTTTGCAGAAATAGGGTCGAAAAATAGCACAAATTTTTAGAGAATAAAATGTGGAAAATTGTGTGACTTCCGTTTCAGAATCAGAAATTTTTGAATAAACAAACTTGAGGTCATACTGTGAGCTGGTTCGGTAGTAAGGTAACCCATGACGTGACGTCGAGATGCTGCCCCATAGCCTTTTATCCACCCTCCTGCATTAAGAGCGGAGGAGGCGTAAGGCTTTTCGGTGGAGATCAATTGACATATACCTATTTGATATATTTCAAATACACACCAAAAAGGCAGTTAAGTGCATGACTCACTATGACGGCATCGAAATAGTAGGATGTAAGCTAGGGGTGGTTCGCGTTCCATTACCTTCTATTCATTATTTACAAACTAATTATATAGAAACTAATACACAGTTAATGGAAAATACTAGGGTTGTTAGAAAAACAATGTGACCCCACTTTCATTTAGGTTTGAAATAAACTATTAATCAGTTAATAAGTTTTAGGAATACAAATTTGTAGAACATAGGCTAGTAATGCAACTACACACTTCCTCTCCATTAAAAAAACGCAAGAACGTTATTGTGATTAAAGGATCTACCTTTCAAACTGAATTGGTAGTTCGGGAGAACCCTGACTTGATGTTGGGCATGGAAATCCAATATGCAGTTTACACCACGGGTAACACTCCCCAGCAATAAAGAGGCGTGCTCTAGGCAAGGAGATAGCAAGGAAATACCATCCAGATAGCAAGGAAATACCATCCATAAGGAAACTGCATAAGAGTCTAGGAAAGACCACCTCAGGCTCAATGGATATAGGTCCGCAAACAATAAACAAGGGCAACACACCAATACATGTTTGATGTTGTCCATGTCTAGAAGTAACAGAGGAACACTCGATGCGAAGCTGTCCTAACACCTCGTTATAGTTACGAGGCAGGAACAAGATGTCATAGAAGAAATTGTCTCATCTGTGGATTAATAAACTTCANAGTTGTCCATGTCTAGAAGTAACAGGGCGAACACTTGATGCGAAACTGTCCTAACACCTCGTTATAGTTACGAGGCAGGAACAAGATGTCATAGAAGAAATTGTCTCATCTGTGGATTAATAAACTTCAACAACTATGTTAGAAGTTCAACAACTAAATTTAAATTTTTGACAAATAAACCACGCGATTACAATTGTGAATCCAAAAAAGTAGTTTATATGATAGCGTGCCCAACTTGCCAAATGCGGTACGTTGGCGGAACAATACAATCACTTAGATCAAGAATAAACCAACACAGACGTAGCTTCGAAAAACTCATTTTGTCCACCTTTTCAGTTTCCCATTTCAAAAACTCTGGCCATGTGTCACATAAGCGTAGAAATTTTAGATCATGTTGATAGCAGCGATGGTATAAAAAAGCTTTTGAGAGATAGGGAATTAGAGTGATTCCAGTGTATGGTTACAGTATTTCCTTTTGGCTTCAACGATCAAATCAAAGGTTTTGGAAATATATCCGATAATGTCGTTCTCGTCTCTCGTTTTCTGCCATTTTACAGCCACCACAATGACATCAATGGCTGCAACATAAACAATTTTACCTCTATTTCAAGTGGCATGCAGTCTTTTTTCATTCTCCTTGGAGGCAGCATCGCGGAAATCGTTGCGTTGGAGATTTTCCCGAGTTTAGAAGTTTTTGGGGAAGATAAACTTATAGGAAGGGATAAAACTGCGTGAAAGAAGCGAGAAATGCAAGAAATGAAGGCGCTCTTCACCACGTGCCGGAGGCGCGGACGAGTGCTCCGCCGTGGGGTGTGCGTGCGTCCCGCCACGGAACCCTGTGAATGGTACGCATTGCACGCGTCCGCTGCGCCAGACCACCCACGGCGATAGCGTTAACTGGCGCGTCAGGCCGTTGAAAGGCCGGCGTGGCCCCGACAGCGATTCTTGTTTCTCTGCAGGTAGGTCGTCATTCCTTGTGTTCTTCTCAAATTTGTGATGTGCTCACTCTCTATTTTACCACCCACACCTCGGCTCCGAGTCGAGGATTTTGGCTGGTGCTGCCTTTGATCTATGATCTACTAACTACTGCTCAGACAATGCAATTATTCTGACGCATTCTGTCTTTACACTGGCCATGTACAAGATTCTGTATCTGTAGCACCTCTTTGCGTTGTAACAATAGAAAATGCCATAAGACCATTTCAAAGACTTTTTGCGCTTCGAATCCGAGACACGACTGGTTACGGAAGTGAATTCTCTCGGGGCGGGCACCCTGAGACGCCAGGCATCATTCAGCCATGATCTTGGCTGGTGTTCTGCTCCTCTTCTGCGCATTCGGAGAAATTGAGGCAGGTATCAGGTGAGCACGCACGACGTATTCCTGATAAATCATATCTACATGTTTTCTTACAGTCAAATTCGTCAAAGTAATCGTCATCAGGTTTATGCAAAATGCAGATATTGCGAAATAGTTGTCGCTACTAAACGGCAATTGATTTTCATCTTGATCTCAAACTCAGGAACCATGAGATTCCCCCTTAAAATCATATAGCTATGGCCAGTATCCTGGTTCTTGTCACAATCGGTCATACAAACGCGTAGCTGGCACCAAAATAGAAAGAAATGGGGATAGGTCGGCATCACATGTTAATCCTAATCCTATCACACATTCCAATTGCTAGTACATTCAAGTTCTGCAAATGCATGTATAGTGAACTGCCGCGTGAATTAAAAAATTCTAATCTAATGTCACTATAGGCAAGGAAAACCAAGCGCATTTGACCGACCTTTTGCCGGTGTTTTCGTTGGCCTTCAACATGAATTCGTAGCAACAATGCTCACCAAAGCAATAGTACAATACTGTGCATGAAAGGTTCTGAGAGTGTAGTGTTTCAATGTATTTCAAGACATACTGATTTTTCTTCGCAATGCAGGGGGAGAAGTTTCAATTCCAATGTGTGCGTGTGACCGAAAATAGCGTATCACTTCAAAGGTGTTAGATTCCAGCATGATTCCGTAGTTGGTAAAAGGGTTCACTGACTTGCTGCTGATTGTCGTCGTCCAGATGGTGATGGAAATCATTTCTGTGGTGCATCGGCGCTCCGAATGTGGCACACAAGTTATTGGGTACAGTTTGTACATGTTTAAATTACCTGCCCATTGCAACATTTTTTTCTGTAATTTTGTGGGAGCTCTTAACACCTACGTGAAATTAAAAAGAAATGTCCCCCCCCCATGTTAGACTTGCTCCTTTTTGGCAGTCAGTTTCCTCTAAAGAAGAAATTTTGTTCACAAAGGCATACACATAGTTAATAAAATGTGATAGGGTCATGCCCAAAAAAAAAACTCTATGGTTTGCATATGTAGAAACTACACATACTTGTGGAGTTGCTTGCACAGTGCTAATTGCCTCACGTCGCCTCAGGCCGTCTCACGCAATGCCGGCCTTCAGGTGAAAGTGAGGTTATTTAATTGGAAAAGCCGTAAATTGTCAAAATATTCATGTGTAAGGACTAGACTCAAGCTCAGTACTACAATGAAGCGAAATTCGTCTTCGTGCTCTCACTTAGGTTTTTCTACATTTGATCTGAAAGCAAACAACATTGGGAAGACTGCTCCCCGAGATCTTTTATTTTTCACGCCTAAAAATTCAACGGTGGGACTCGCTGAAATGGCCGCGGTTCAGAGCTTTCAATAACCCTTCTTCTGGCAGAAGCGGAATATTACTATTGTTCATCTTCATATTGAATAAGAATCACTCTTAAAAGCTGCTAGTAGCAAAACACAAGTTAGACATTGTAGGTGTACATTTTTTTTTCAACTGTTACGGCAAATGCAGTGGAGAAGAAAATTATACATTTCTTCTCACAATTTTACTCCACTTCAATTTTTTCTATTCGGTGATGGGTGAACGTTTCTTGAGCGCTAATTTCGAAGCAAAAGCTATCATCGCCAGGAGGAATCTCTTTTTCACACCTTCAAAAACATATAAGTAGGAAGGAGGTCATCACTGAAGGGTAAACAGTGACTTGCCCTCTGCGGCAACATAGCACATCAAAATTCCCATGTCAAAGCTACGAGGTCAGTGGACAACCAAATTAGATGCTATAACTACATCCTCTCTCCATATTCTGCGTTTGAACAGAAGTTGCTGCAGTTTAATTTACGGAACACTCTCATTAAACTCGTTCGAAGTTTTGGCCTCGCTATGCTATGATCAGCGATTCAGTGAACTTTGAACTTCTCTTTTACATTTTACCATCGTACTACTACGTTACAACAAAAAGGATTGGAATGAATATCAGGATTACTGTGTTCTTGTCAGTGCGAATAGTTATTGACAGCTCTGAAGTCCAAGTCAGTCCCATCGTTGAATTTCTAGGCGTGAAGAATAAAAGTTGTCAGGAAACAATCTTCCTAGTGTCATTGGCATTGCAATGAATTGTAAAGATCGGCACTGCTGGTTTAGAGAATATTTATGGCAGGAAAATAAAAAATATGCTAAGTCATGAGATGGGTTGAGCTAAAATTTCTTACCACTGCTAATTTGACGTTACATACCGGTTGTTGTGTAAGGTATAAACCATTATTTCTGTGAAACTTTACTAAATTGCGAAGTGTATTCTACAGAACATAACCAAATTGTGCCAACAAATGACGCGTGAGAAGCATGTATCTCTATGAAGTTGCAACTTTTCAAATTTGGGTAAAAACCTAAGGGGGAGCACGAAGACGAATCTTGCTTCATTGTAATACGGGGCATGAGGCCAGTCCTTACACATGAGTATTCTGAATATTGGCGGCTTTTCCAATCTATTAACCTCACTTTTATCTGTGAACCGGTATTGGTGGCGGCCTGAGGCGGCGTGAGGCTATTAGCATCTGTTGCCGACCCCATCTGATGATTTAACACGTTCGCGACACAAGCGCTTGCGCGTACCTGGGACCTGTGCTCGACCGGTCGAGCACGTGGTTCCACGCGGTAGCAAATTTTATCTTCCCCATGGAAGAAGCAGGATTTTTTCATCGGAGTTGTCCTTTCTCTCGTTGTGGCTGAGGGTCCCTTCCATTTCCGTTGTCTACTGATTTGTTGTTGTGAAAACTTTTTTAAAAAGTTTATCGTTCTTCTAGCTGTTCTAGTTCGAAAAATCCAATGAAAGAGTTAGAGAGAAGTTCTGCTTTGCCCACTGCGTGTGCAATACCTAGATATCTAGATTATCGATAACTACGCTACTACAAAGGAATTGGATAAATGTCGACATTCCACAAAGATATGACACTAAATGGAGAGTGCACGACCGGTCGTGCACGTGGTCGCGAACGTGTTAAGTAATGCAATACTCTGGAATCATATCAGCGTAGCAGTTTATGCGCACAGAAGTAGCCTCTGTGGAATAATGGATGCAGCAATCTACGATCAAGATTAGTATGAATATAGCAGTGGTCATCCTGACTCAATGCTGTTCCTTTGCGGCCATATCACTAATATCACCACGCACCACCAACGCGAGCTCATGCAATGGCGAAAGCGTAGCAGTGTGAGCCTAGAATGGTTCCATTTATCAGTGAGGGTAGCTGCTTTCGGCCAGGAATATCTCCATCCACTAGTGGAATGAAGCTCTTATCGAGCACCACGGCTACGCTCACGCTTTTGCACCAGCTCGCGCTGGTGATGGGTGAAGGTATAGTGATACGGCCGATAAGGAACAGCACTGAATTATATGACCACGACCATGCCAATGTTTACCTATGTTTTTTTTTTCAGTTAGCCTGCACACTTGTGTTGTTTTCCTATGTTCTAAAACTAGATAAATTAAATCCATACGGTCCGTACCCACTAGGGTCTCAAACAAAGTGCTTTTTGCGCCCAAAGGAGGACTATAAATTGGATAATGAATAGGAAAAAGCGAATGGACAAGTAAACTACTGAAATGAAGACTACTCGGCTTCGCTTCTACTTTCAGTAGTTATAGCACTTCTAATAGCTGGCTGAACTATTCAGCGATATCAAACGGCAGCTACTCTGAAGCGAAAATCCTACGTATTCGGTTGCGCTTTGTCGCCCGTGCATTTGTTTATAGGCCAAATTTCTAGGAGTTGGCATGAGGAAAAATTCCCTTCTCAAGCAAGGATGCCTACAGCGCTGTTTTGACCTTGCGAAACTTGGCACCTGTCGCCATGCCATCTTGCGAACTTGTGGTTGATGCCCTTTCGACAGGGCAGAAAACCCAACACAACCGGAAAAATGCCTACACTGCGCTCGTTTACATTTTAACGCATAGAAAAAGTGGAAAAACTCAACGATGCTTCCAAAATCTGCCTAAATTCGGAATATAGCCCCGAAAAACAAGTTTCGCTTGAGAGTGACTAGGATTTTCGCCTTAGAGTAGTTTACCTTCTATCCCATCTTTTCGGGGCGAAGAATTTATTTGTTGAAGAAAAAACATTTTATAGGCGTAAGATCCGTGGCAAAGCATTCTTTTGTTGAAGAAACATTCAATATGAAGCAGACTGACAAGGAACTAAATTCCTTTCATCAAACTTTGCAAAACCTTCTCTTCGACGAACGTCAATGAATGATGAATCTGTTGAGAACGGCGTTTTTGTTGCAAGACCAAGTCATGCAAAACTCTTTTCAATATTCCCAATCGCACGTAAAGTTCATCAATAGTGTCCGAAGAAGTCGTCATTCACTCATTTAGATTTTCAAGCAGCAGGACCCGTCTTTATCGCACAGGGTCCACTAGTTCTCTTGTAAGAAGTGGCGGGTGTGGTTCATGAAGAGGCAAATTAGAGCGGTGTCTTCCTGTCCTTACCATCCACATTCAAATTTGCATGGGCAAGTATGGTGAAGTCGTGCGCGATTTAGTGCGAGTGGGTCGTGGAGGGCGGGCGAGAGTTCAATCGAACCAGTCGCAGACACATTGCCCACCCATTTCCGCTTCATCATGACCCACATCCAGAAGTGGCACTTTTCACTCGATAAAATGCACAGTTCTTGTGGTGATCTGTGGTATAATGGAAAAGTTTGTCGCAGCTTCCGTTAGCAGAGAACTTTTCTTTAAAAGCGATCGATCCGTGAACATGGACAGTCAGATAGCTGTGAGAGTTTGCGTGTGACTTTGTCTGCAATTACGGCTGCGACGTGGTTTTGCNTAATTATACAAATGTATATGTAATCTTTTGGAATTCACAATACTCCAAGTCAGACAGATACAATCGCTTTACTTTCTTTGTTATTATTTTTTATTACACCACTTAAGGTGGACGTGGAAAGGACAGTGACATGATATAACTTCATCGAGTAAAGGAGTAGACATACGGACAATTCACTCATTGGTGTAGTGTCATAAATTTTCTTAGAGACCCATTGTTTGAAGGAAAAGTACTCCAGAGGGGTCGGAGTAGTCTTATACCGTGGAGCTAAGTATGAAGATCTTGTTTGGCACGTAAATCGTTCCTGCCTTGTAGTTGTTCCTAGGCCGGCATAAGAAATGTTCTCCGAACCACCTCTTGTTTTTGCAAAGTTATACTACAAAACCTCTATAGAGCAATTTTCACCATACCAGTCAACATTTTATAAAGAGTGCGAACATCTCCTATTATTCTTCTTTATTCGAGGGTATGAATATTGCAGTGCGCTGTTGCTTATCTTACAAGGGAAGGATACTCGGTGGCCGTGGCCATTCGTGATGCGATTTGCACTTCCATATGCGGTTTTTAACGCTCATCTTGAATTCGTAGCCCAAAATTCTCAAATTCTGCGGTGCTCTTTGTAGTGAGTTACACCTGTTTTTTTTCCGCGCAGATGTAATATAGCGTACTCTTGTATGGGTCCCAGGCTATGGATAGTGCGCAAAGTCAGTGACTAGCTCACTCAGGGTCCTCAAATGCAAGCATAAATCGGAGTAAGGCAGCTGTATCGGCAACTTACTAGCAAGACCCTTGTTTCCTTCAAAAGAATTCAATGGCTTGAAGACAATAAAGCAGCTACCAAGCATAACCAGGGCCATACAAGAGTACGCTATATTACATCTGCGCGGAAAGAAACAGGTGTAACTCACTATTAAGAGCCCCGCAGGAAATTTAGGCTACGTATTCGAGATCAGCGTTAAGAATGCATATAGTAGTACAGCTCGCATCACGAATGGCCACGGCCACCACGTATGCTTTCCTTGTTAGCATGCGGTATGCTCGAGCAATGATAACCTCAACAAACCTCAGTGGGACATTAAACTACAGATCCGAAATCAATTATCGGCCTGACGCATGTCTTATATGCTTTCAACGGCACATGCTTCTCTTTCAAATGAAGCCTTCCGAAGATCTGCTTTGTGCAAGTAACCGCCTTTCTACTGAGATATCTGTAATGATGTTGATAATTATTATTCTACTAGACGGTATACCCGGCTTCGCTCGGGAGTTTTACTACCCCGGACATTTCACGCTGTTGCGGTTAATTAGGGTGCAAATTCATCCATTTGAAGTGCATCCATTTGAGTTTCGGTGATTACCATGTTTAATAATGTCGATAACCTTTTTTTCACCAGTTCGATTAGTAAAAAGTCATTAAAACCAATTAATCAATAATTGCAATGCAAAACATAATAATTGTCGCATTCGCGTTAGGCATATTAGACCACCTGACATGTTTTCACCCGTCTCCGAGCGAAAGTTGAAAACATCAATAAAATCAATAAATCGATATCATAGCCCAAAATGCTTGTCATATTCGTGCTCAGCGCATTGGAGAACCCCACCTGACATGTTCTCACCCGTCCCTGAGCGAAAGTGGAAAAAATCGATAAAATCAATAAATCGATACCGTTGCCCGAAGTGGTTGTCATATTCATGTTCAGCGTATCGACTAACCCCAGTAGGCATGTTTCCGCCAGTCTCTGGGCAGAAATAGCAAAAAATCAATAAAATCGATATAATCGATAAACTAATCGATAATTCACAGCGTAGAATAGCCTATAACCTCCGCAGGCCCATGGTAGACCTGCATGCAAAATTTGGTTCAGATCGGTTGACTCTCCGCAATTTCTATTCATTACATACATACACACACACAAACTTTCACTTTTATATATACAGATTATATTAAGTCGTCAAGTATGAAATGTCTGATTTCGAATGAGACAGTTTCGAGTAATGTTTCTCCGACAAGATGAGGTACGAACAATCCAAATATGCCCCAATGCTACCGGCACAATCTTGCCAACTTAGCGGTAGCGTGGCTGCGCCAACAACTTGGAAGCCTGGGAAGCAAGAGGCGATAAGTTGGCGAAGGGCATTTCCAACATCATGTTGAAAGTGGAACATTTTCTCTACCAAGGAGTAGACTAATACTTGGAATAAATCGTGGTCAAGTAGAGCAAGGTTTGGTCAGTACAACGAACGGCAGGCTCGTTCGGGACACCTCGTTTATGGGACATAAAGACAGTTATCCCCTAGGGTAGCTCCACATGTGGAGAAGAATCAGTACTGATGCTAACTCCCAACAATACGCAAGCTCACCTTCCACATTCCGTGCAAAACCCTAAAATGCTCAAGGTGAAGTGATCGGTCACATTAGGCATGCTCGGCTTTCCTGCGCAAAATTTGACCAAAGCGGCCACAAAAAAAGTCGGATGTAGGGTTTTCCACTAATGCTCACTCAACTGGTCTTGAGAAGTCATATACCACATAATTTAAGAAGTTCCCAATGCATTTCGTGAAGGTTGATACAAAAGTTTCGGTGGCAGGCTGCAATTTGAGTGGTCTCAAATAACGCAATTTTTCGTAAGCTTTGAGCTGAGAGACGGCCCTTATAGAGGAGGAAAGGATCTACAACACCCATCCAAAACGACTGATACTGCTTTTGGGAAATTGTGGCTTTTTTTTCCTCATGAAAAACCGCACAAACTTATTCCCCAACCCTATAATTACTGCTTTATCGTTCTTAATTTTTACAACTTCTTGGTAGACAGTTTATCTTACTGTTAACACTAGGGTTCGAGAAAGCATGAGAACTCCATTGTTAGTGATACTTCTCTGAAATTTGTAATCTTTCGCATCCGTCGGAATTCAAAATGATGGAAAAACGGACAGAAATGGCAAAATGTCCGGCGGCAATGAAGTAATCGATGGATCGCCCGACGTCTACAAGCTAGCTACTCAGGCACTCGCACCGGCCGAGGGCCGGCCGAATTCTAGTGACCGGCCGGGCGGCTCGCCAAATTCGGCCGAGCGGCGGGNCATTCTTCCAATAGCGCAATCAGGTCCAGGACCGGGTAAAATGACTTTGAATGATGAAAACCTTCGTAGCGGCTGGTTTCACAAATCGCCGCATTTAACGAGGTTTGCGTTTTGTATTTGCGAGAAGATGTGTGAGGCCATAGCAAAATTTCGAGGCAGCATCCTGGATAAATTTCATGTATATACAATCCTCGAAAAGATAAACGAATTGCGCGTGCGGTTCCTTAGCGTCGCGGCTGCAGAATCGAGGCGGGACCTACTCGACCCTCTCACTTGGAGCATACTCTCTCCGCATCCCTGGTTCAGGTCCCGCCACGATGGTGCAGTCATGCAATCCGTCTATGTACCTTTTTGAGAAGGACTGTACGAAGATATGGGTGTTTCGGAACTTGAATAATAGACTCAATAATCCCATGGAAAATAATATAACGGATCCGAGCTCATCAGCATTCTCAACATAAACGAGATTACATGCAATTCAATGTCACTGTGACGTGTTTATGAAGTGCAAAGCTGTCGAGAATGCTCCGCATGTTTGATGGGACTGCCGCACCATTCTCTCGATGAGGAGGGTGCAGAGAAAACGACGCCTGCAATCGAATCAATTCATTGCCAAACCACGATTACCGAGCAAGTTTTCTGAGAATTTCCCTTCAATGATTCGAGTCCAGTATCTTGTCAGGTACGTAAAATGAACTTCAAGGATTTTCTCGGATTTGGTAGGATTTTGGGATGTATTTTTTCCATAGTTGGGACATAAATGCATTTGTTAGTTTTGATGCTTTTCAGTGTGCTAACGTGTTTATATCATTTCCAAGTGTTGTTTTGATTTGCTTCTTTTTATCAAGTACAAAATTGAGCAAATTAACTAAAATATTTCATGGTATAGGTTGAACTTGAACCCCTCCCCCACCCCCATTGTTTGCATGTAATTCATTTGGATTCCATATATTATTCTTGCATTCAGTATTTTAAGGTTTCTATAGCTCAAATAACAACTGAGGTGTTTTCAGGTTGTTTCTGTGAAAAATTATGCCCTTCTCGACATGGTTGTGTGTATGATATGTGGTGCTAGCGTGAACTTGAACGAGACGCGGGCAGTGCCGGCAAATCGTCAATGCCTTGGAATCTTGCTTTCTTCACTTATGATTTTCGACCAAGCGGATTTGAACGAAATGAGGAACGTGTATGACATAGGCGGAAAACGCAACAAGCAACTGTGTAAATGCCATCATGCTAAAGCAGTAAGTTATATTTCTGGCCTTTTTTTCCCTTTTCATGTAGTTATATAGACCTTTATCATCCGCTGTATTAAGGCATACTTCCTTCTCGATGAAATAGACAGAGCTGGTGGATTGTCTCGATGTAGGGCTCTAACTGCGGGTGGTAGAACTACTTATGTCAACGAAGGGAATATCCCTCAGGAGATTTTGGATTCGCTGAATGCTACTGTTAAGCAGCTGGACGTATGTTTTTTTTAAATAATTCAGTGTCTCTGCCTTCCAAATACTTGAAGTAACGCTTGCCTTTTCCAGATTGAGAATGTCATTACACCTAGGAACCTAGCCACTTTTTTAAATGATGCATTGGTGCGATATTTTAAAGGAAGTCAATGGTACAATGGTAATGCGGGTTCTAAAACAGTAAGTACTGTTCATGTCATGGTGAGTTGTTCTTCTAGGTCACTACTTGGAACCTTGTTCTTTTTGGGTCCGATTCTTCTTCCTTTAGCCTGGGTCCTCAGATGCTTCTAAGCGGATCGAGTCCAGGAAAAGGCCGGCTGAAGCTATCGACGCCATTCCTATTCATACCCCTCAGTTGGTGGGATACGTGAAGGTACTCTACAATTCGCTTTGTATCTATCACTCTTTTCTGCAGTTTATTTATTAAACAGGTTTTTCTTATCTTGAATGTACAAATTTATATAATTTCTAGGATATCATAAGCCTACTTGTGCTTATTATGGTTTTCCTCCTCTTCTATGGTTCAATTCTATTTATCCTGCTGATTGTTACCAAGCCAGCGCTTGAATGAAATCATTTTCAGGTGCGCCCATGCGGTTCCACTCATCTGGAGGGCGACTTTTCCAACCCAAGCGAAGAAAACATTCAATCTCACAAAAATTCCTCTACTGGTGGAGAAAACGCTAACTGTTGTCCAAATCCTGAGTCGGAGAGTTTATTTGATCGAAAAATCAAAGTTGAACCGGGCTTAGAAGAACAAGAATCGTCGAATCCGTCAGTGATTAAGTAAGCCTTAATCTCTGCTACTTTGTAACTAATATGTCTATGAAAAATCCGCTATGTTCAAAATACATTGGTTTACTTTAAGCTGTCACATCAAAGTCGAACCGCCTTCACACTGAATACAGCGGATACATCCTAGGTGCGTTCCCATAATTTTTTTCTCTTATTTTGGCGCTTATCACCGTTTCATTATCTAGCCCCTCATATGCTTTCCGCATCGAATAGTATCCCGAGACTTGGCCACTTCAAACTGAATAAAAACGAATCAGTGACATAAGAAATAACTACGATAGAAATGGTGCATATCGATTGTTATGCCTCATCGCCTTGTATCGTTTTCTCGGATCGTTTTTCGTAGTTTCTTATTGCCTGTACTTCTTGAAGATATGCTCAAAATGAGCAGGCGATGTGAATGATGGCGATAATGGAAACGATGCAAATCGATCACAGCGCCACATTGATTTTTATGTTATCATCATTTTTATGTCTGGAATCTCCTCAGTGATCGCCACGATAGCCGTCGAAGTCTGAGAATACTCTAAAAGTGGTTTCTTCAAAGGTGGTTCACTAAGAGTTGCTCCAGTGGAGATGGATATTTCTTGTATGCAGCGATTTCTATTCTTTTTACATGTTTCGAGCTTATTTCCACTGTAGCGAACATTACTCCGTTGAATTATCACGAAGTGTAGTGCTCTGTTAATTCATGGGTTTTTTGTTGAGTTATCACATACAATCGTTCCAAAAAATACTAGCCTCCGGCATCCACCGCCCGTCTGCTAAGCCGGGCCGTGCCTCCTATGCATTATCATACGTGCTGCGACGTGGCTCAGTCGGCGCGCAGTGTAGCGGGAGGCAAGTATTTTTTGGAAAGACTATATGTGAGGTTAGAAATTTTTTGACGATATGTCGATAATTCCTATTAGCATAGGATGGAAAACCAAGGGTGTAGGAAACTGATTCGAACCTGAGACCGGTTAGGCACTTTCTTTTCGTATACTTTTTTCAAAGAATGTAAGGAAGTAGGTAAAGCTGCCCTCCTTTGATCCTGTTGATTTTAAAGGTTGCTTGTCCAGAAAAGTTGGCAGCTTTGGCCTGCAGATTACCAAATTCCACTCTTCTACAATTGACATCAATTTTCAATGAAATGGAAACACCTATTTCAGTCCTGCAAGAAAAACGTTCAGCTGTTGAAGTGGGCGCAAAGTCCTGCAGCTAAAACGGGTGTGGCATAGTGGAAAAGCTGGACCAGAACAATTCGCTAAGGGTTATCTTTGCATACTTCTGGGCTAGGATTCATGAACGCATAACCAAGCAAACCCATGCTAGCAAACCAACTTTCGCGTCCTGGGTCTCCTTTCGCTGCGTAGTCTGTGCAGGACCATCTACGCTAACCATCGTTGGTTTGCGTGGTTAACGTTTCATGAATCCCAGCCCTGATGTGTAGCGCTTGGTGCCTTATTTTCTCTTTCTTTTCGAACCCCACTTGGTTCCTGCCCATTTGTTGACCAACTTCTAACCTTTTTTTCCGTTCGGCTTCATTTGCATTGATCTCGATCTTTCTGTTTATTTTTTACCATCCTCTGAACCTATCGGATGTAACTACTACTAATTTTTTCAATTTTTTTCTGTACTGTTGCCATAGTCTCACATGGGAAAATATGTTATAATAACATTTTATACAATAAAGCAACAATTTTATGGAAAGCACAATCGTAGTAAAAAAAGCAAAAGCTTCACGGTAAAATTAGTACATTATGGTAAATACTCGTATCACAGGATATTTGTATCAACAGTACATGTCACAACAATCAAACCACTGAGATAGTGGGCATATCGCAGATCACTGACACGGAAATGATATTGATTTGGCCCTACAGTGTAGTATTTAAACACTACCAGTTCTGATCTATACATGGTGGAACAGAAGAGACACGTGAAGCCTATGCTGGGCTAATCGTAGATCATAACATGCAGATTACTGCGGCAGTTTCACATTCTTTCATTAAAAGCGTGAGATTGTGTAACTGCACCAATAATCTTATTACTATGGAACGACTAGAAGGTTGCTAACCCTAGGTTAGCTGAGAAAGCAAATCATACACATTAAGTATCGAAACCTGAGAATCAAATGTTTCTTTCGTTTTCACTTGCCATCGAGGCGTGAAGCCGTAAAGCTCGGCTGTTTCCGACCGCACGATGCGATCACCTGCCTATGGTTTCGGATTGGAAATCTTACTATATTACATTACTTCTGAACTTTATGGATCATTGGACCGCTTTCCTAGCCTGCTCAACTGTTCGTGTGGTCATTCTCACACTTATTGCCGAGCATCGTCGGATTTCTCCGGAGTATCCGGTGTTCGAATCGTTTCGTCGGTAGTGTCGACTGCGTCGTTCTCGTACGAGTTCTCGTCTAGTGCAATTTCATCCATGTGTGAGGTTGACCTGGAGACACATCAAATGAAATTCTAGGATTTTGAGAAGAAGCGATGACTTACTGCTCGAGTTGAGCATATGAGACCGCATCGTAGATCGTAGGGTAGAAGTTCGTCTTGGCAACGGCTGCGTAGAGGCCGCTGGCTTCGAAAAGTTCACGAACAGGAGCTAAATTTTGAAATATTCACTCTATGGTCACAAACCAGGCTCTGTATTGCATACCTTTGGCGGCTGCAAAGGAGACTTTGATGTTCCTTGCTCGCATTTCTTCATAGATCTGAAAGAGAGAATCATTGTTGGGCACTTGTTTTTGCGGATTTAATGATTTACGTCTTCTTGATTGTTTATCGAACAAAGATCATCTTAGTTTCCGTAACAGTGGGCGTCGATGGCGATGGCCTTCCCGCGGCTTCGGAAAGCACACGACGCGACCGCACCGCTCGAGCAGGAATTCTTTCCGGGACAACAAACTATGGGGTGTTCTTGATAAATGAATAGTTTTCTCGTCAGATAACATCAAGTGTGACGAACAACTATCAAGAAACCCCAAATTCGCCACTGCGGCGACGATTCTATCGTGAGCGGCGCGGTCGCGTTGCGTGCTTTTCGAGGCCGCGAAAAGGCCACCGCCATCGACGCCCACTGCATAGTATACAGTCCTTCTCGGAAAGATACTGATTGCGCGACTGCACCATCGCGGCGGAACCTGAACAAGGGATGCGGAGAGAGCATGCTCTAGGTGAGAGGTTTGAGTAGGTCCCGCCGCGATTCTGCAGCTGCGGCGCTAAGAAACCGCACACGCAATCCGTCTATCTTTTCGACAAGGACTGTACATGGTGTCACAAGCAGTCAGAGGAGTGCATTGACACATAATCCGATGAATAGACAGTTAGAATAACATCCATGTTATTACAAATGCCTTGATATGCACTACTACTGATTACATAGACATAACCTTGACGTCACTGGTCAAACGCACTTCACCGGTCGTGTATATAATGAGCAGTGTGCAGAATTATTTGCATTCAGGACATCAACAGTGATTGCAGAGCTCTAGTCATACGAGAAAAAAGCAGAGGAGCATTAGCAAAAGAGCGCTTTAACTTTGACAGCAAGTGCAGCTTACCTCTTTTAGACTGTTCACTCCCATCACATCCACATAGGCAAATCCGGAACAATCGATGATTAGATACCGTTTCGTCGGATGAGAAGAATCGCTGGTAGTTTCATGTTTCTAAATGGTAAGGATTGATTGTGACTCTGGATCATCCTGACTCTATACTAGTAATTAGACACGCACCTCGTTCTGTTCCCCAAGTATCAGATGCCTCTTGTCGATTTTACCGCAGCATCTCACGTTGTTCCAGTCATTCGCTAGCTTATCCACGATTTTCCGGAATCGTTCCACATTTGTGAATAGCAGCGGGGAGTCGAATCGCAGTACACATACACTCTGAAAATGATGTAATATAATGTTTGAGATTTACCCAGGGGTGGCCCTAGACGCGAGGGAAACAGGTCTTACGTTGAAGAAATAGATGTGCCTGTATCGTTCCATGTCTCGGAAATCATTTGTGCCAGAAATATTGGCAAGGATGTGCCATCTTGGCCTGAAATTCGGGAAAAATGTGTCATACTACGCCACCATATTATGTATTATACCACACTATTATACTTTACTAAGTTAATACCATGGTATTTATGATTGTTTCACTTTATTGCTCCTAAGTATAGTATTATGCTGTATTATGTGCACCTACTACATACTATTTACTACATTATTCTATACTTACTACTCTATATTACACTATATTTTTCGCTATCATACTATACTACGCCATATTATGCTATGCTGCAGTATACCATACTATACTATACTATACTATACTATACTATACTATACTATACTATACTATACTATACTATACTATACTATACTATGCTATGCTATGCTATACTATACTATACTATACTATACTATACTATACTACGCTATACTATACTACGCTATACTATACTACGCTATATTATACTACGCTATACTATACTACGCGTTACTATACTACGCGTTACTATACTACGCTATACTATGCTACGCTATACAATACTACGCTATACTATACTATACTACGCTACACTATACTATACTACGCTATACTATACCATACTACGCTATACTATACTATACTATAATGCGCTATACTATTCTATACTACGCCATACTACTATACTACGCTACGCTATACTATACTACACTACGCTATACTATACTATACTATGTTATACTATATTACTACACTACATATACCATACTACACTATACCATACTATACTATACCATACTACCCCGAATGCAATATGCTAATCACTACCACATTGAGCTTCACTATCGCCATTATACTACGGTATATTACTGCTATTACACTACAGTGTTGGATAGTACCGTATTATGCAGTCAAAAAATTGAATTTTCAAACGGTTTGCTCACCATTGTTCCCGAATCACCGTGGTGAAGAGCGCAAACGCTATGGCTATGGCCAAACCTTGCATAACATCTATACCTATAGTAGCGACGAACGCCACCAGCCAAATACTCTGCAAAACAGCGATTCTTGACCTCTCTGCACAACAATATTGATTTTTCTCGACTTACAAAATCGATTTTCGACAAGCGCCACAACCTCGGGAGTTGTGTGAACTTCTGGAACATTCCCAGCAAAGCTACGACAATGATGGAACCGAGAACGCACTGAAATATGTACGAGTTGTAGCGAAAAAAATCAGAAAAAAAAGATAAAAAGAAATTAAAGAACGGGTAAGAAAGAGAGAAAAGTCACGAACCATCGGTAGAGGTTGTAGCCAAGATCCACTGAACTGTACAACAATGAAGATGAATATGCTTGAAAAGATTGCACAGAGCTGGAAAAAGAGTGATATTTGCGTTATTCTTTCACATTTTGGTATTTTCAACCATTTCCCTATATCTGTCTGTTTGTTTGTCCTTATCATCCAAGCACTCCTTACTATCCTGGAGCCGTTACTGCCACTTTTTTTGGTGAACCATTTTCAATTCGCTGGGCTACTTTAGCCCCGTCTGATTTGCTTAGGAAGGTACGCTTTTTTCTTGGTTACAAATGCCTCTGTAAACTCCTTGTCTGTACATTGTTACCCAGAATAACGCGTTTGCCCAGAAATGTGTTTACCTACACCTCCTCCCCATCCACAGAACACAAATCTGCCGGTGTCTAAGGTCATGCAAATAAATAAAAACTTCGATTCGAGTAATGAGTGCTATGGTAAGTGTTGACTTCCTCTTAATCACATTTCCTGGGAGTGATGTCATGGTGTTCAAGGATGTTTGGGCTTTTACACGTTTGTATTCGGGGTGCCTGTTGGGATTTCTGTTTTCAAGTCGGTGTATACATAGCTTCTGGAGTAGTCATCCGTGGTTGATGGTTTTTACCCTCCTAAAGTTGAACATTCAGCTTAAAAATACCGAGACGGCTCGAAATGGGTATCGCCTGGGTCAGGATGCATCATTAGAAGGATGGTTAAGCACATACCCATGAAGAGCATGGGGAGCCTGATAGGGGTGAGGGGGGCTATGATTACCGACTGGTAACGACTGGGTATAGACTACGCCACGTACCGGGCCTGGATGCATCATTGAGATTACCTAGGGTAAGCGCTTTGACGCATGTGCTAACAGAGAGTAAGTTTATCTGGTGTTGATGCGTTTACTCTAGGTAATCTCAGTGTTGGATGCGGCCCGGGAAAATTTTTATGGATGCCTGGTAAAGGGTAATCTGGGTAGGTTAACACGTTTACCTTGGGTAATTTCAATGATGCATGCGGGTTCTGGGAGAACTTATGGAGAAAACCCAGATGTCGCGGTCCCTAATAATCGCATTTTTCCTAACTCAAGTGAATAGCAAAATTTATTGATCTTTTCGACAGTCACCTTAAATTTTTAACCCAAATACACCATCGAGATTACCCAGGATAAACGTGTAGATGCCCCTGTTAACGATGGGTAAGTTTTGGGGTGCTGACCCGTTTACCCTGGGTAATCTCGGTGATGCATGTGGCCGTTTAGTTTCTCAGTTGGTCTTGGCGACTTGCAAACGATGCTTGTTTCTGTATATTATTGGTGATTCTGTCCTTGTTTTCAATATTTGTTTGATTACCCACGAATGAATGGATGGATGAATGAATGAATGAATTTATCTTTTCCCTCTTCCTTGTCCATATCCAAAAATAGAATATGTTTTGTCTTTTTCTTTCCGAAGGCTACTATACATACTCCTTCGAGATCAAATGAGGGGAGGATGGCAGCTACTGCCAAGAGGTGCTGCTAGGCTTCGCTCTCGACGTTTTACTCTGTTCGGGCCGTCTTCCTGACACATATTTACCAGAAATGTTGGTTTATTTACATACCTGAGTCCTCGTCCCCGCATTGGCGCTCACTATCGTTCGCGACAGACTGCTCGAATGCGGAAACACGGGGAAAAATCCGCTAATCACCGAAGTGAAACCCATCGCATAGAATTCCTAAACGAATACGATAATTTTCAACGAAATGCCTACGTGCCGCTGCACGGCTTTTGCAGCAGAACACATGAGCGTGTTCATGTTCTCGTCAAAATATTCCGAGAATCCCGAGCTAATCGCATTATGATGGCGCCAACCTGATTAGTGTTCACTTCGTACTGGTACTTTTTCGCCAGCATTTTTGACAGCGAAACGTGGATAGCCATCACCACAATTGAGATGGAAATCGCATCCAGAACAAGTGAGGAGAAGAGCTCGACTCGAGGGAATGTCGGAGGTGGCAGTCTGGAATCAGGGCTGAGTAGTACCAGAAGAGATTCCTGCCTTGGGTAAGACAGAAAATATAAAGAATTGCAGAAAATCACGGTAACTCTTAACCATCTAGGCTCGGAAGCTCAACTGGGGCGGTATGCACCAGTGAGATTACCCAGGGTAAACATACCAGCGCATCACAAAATTACCCATAGTCGACACCGTTGTCAACATATTAAATCTGGGTAATGTCAATGATGCATCCAGAGGCCATGTGCACCATTGTGATTACCCATGGTAAACGTGTAAATGCCCATCAAATTAATACATCGTTGACCCGAGGTTCAACGCAACTACCTTGGGTAATCTCAATGACGCATCTATGTCCCTGCTGAACTTGGATGGACCACTGGAAGGATGGGTAATCTACCTATGTATAGCTATGGATATGATCACCCATGAGAAGCAGCTGGGTTATCATGCATCACTTTGACTACGCAGGGTAACCGTCTTAGTGTCCGTGTCGAAGATGTGTGAGTTTGAGGATCTTTATGTGTTTACCTAGGTAATGAAAATGACACATGTCAGCCTTTGGTATGGACAACATCATGTACGGGTAAACATGTTGATGGGTGCCAGGTTAAGGGCTAACTCGGGCAATTCAACATGTTTACAATGGGTAGTCTCAATGATGCATTTAGAGGCCACATGCGTTATTGAGATTACGCAGGGTAAACGTGTTAACGCCTCCCAAAATTACCAAATTATTGGGTAAAGACAACGTCACGAATGGGTAAACATGTTCATGGGTGCAAAATACAGGGTAAACTTTGGCACTTTGACACTTTTACCATGGGCAATCTCAATGATGCATCTAGAGGCCACGTGCATAATCGAGATCACCCAGGGTAAGGTGTTTACACCTCCCACCCCAAATTTACCTATCGTTAACGCGACCGTCAACACGTTTACCCTGGGTAATCTCAATGGTGTACCCTAATCCCATCGATGTATTTAGGCACTAGGAGAACGTGTGACCTAGTACCCATGGAAACGATTACCCATGGGTAACAATTGGATATAGTCAACTTCACATTTGGGTAAACAGGGATCCCATGGATTCCAGGTGGAAGGTAAGCTTGGGGACTTCGACACATTTACCATGGGTAATCTCAATGATGCACTGGGGCCCTGTTGTAGCAGATAGTGGCTTCTTACAGACTGAAGGAAAATTATAGACTTACCCAGTTGGTATCTCCCCGACGGTTCTGACGTTGAAGTTTTGGTTGAGTTGGGCAAATTGGCAGACAAGCGTACCCACTATTACCTATAAAGAGGGCTGTTTGTTACCAAGTTTAAAATACCTCATCTGCTTTACACCGCACGCCGGGTGGTAAGCTTTCGCAGACGGTTACTGCTCATGAAATTCTTGGAAGGTATGATTGATTTCACTCACCGCAATAAGCTCAAAGGGAATCGGTACCGGACAGCGTTTCTGGACCAGAGGATTAACAAGATCCTTTCCAAGAATAAGCACCAGCATAGTTACAGCGGACATTCCAAGTGTCATGAGATTCGTCCGAGGGATGTTTTTGCAGAGATCATAAACTTTCTGAAGCATCATCATAAATCCCGCTAATTCCAGGAACATCTTACTTCTAAAGCTCACCAGTAAGGCATTTGCCGGGCCGTCCCTCCTGGGCAAGCCATAAATTCCAGTTATATCCTTGAACTGAGTGATGAACACATGCATCGACGCACCCGTGGTGAATCCCCCGACTAGCTCATCCGAGAAATATGTGGTCACAAAATCCAGGCCAAGCACAGCCACTGCTGCCTGAAAATTTCCAAGGCAATGATTTTTAATAAAATATTCTCACAAAAGCAGTTAAATACCGTACCTGAATCAATCCCATGAGCACGGTAAGCGCAGAAGCGACCTGTACCGGGGTGGGACCATCCGGCACCATTGTCGAATTCGCCAGCAACCCGTCGTCTGACGGTTGGCCTGACAATCGAATCACTGCTTTACCAGTCATCAGAGCTACGACAGCGAATGTTCCTGAAATATATGATCCTCTAAAGTTTAAAAGGCTTAGAAATTATCAGAGTTCATACTTTGGGAGTTCGTTGTGGTGTATTTTACCTAGGTAATTGGTTGCCAAACAGATCAACCTGTACGTGGATTTTTTTGCCGTCAGCAAACAGCTGACTACCGTGAGCTGTATGCATAGCCACCTTCTACCGTATTTGCTCATTTCCAAAAATAGCATTGATAGGTGGCCGGTAGTTAGGATTGTGGATTTTTTCCTGGTTTAGAGTAAGAGGGTTATAAGAGGGTGAGAATTATATCGCTAGTTTCTGTTGTCAAGAGTATCCATTATAAAATAAATGTACGAGAAATTGGTTTCAATTGACAATAAAATTACCTGAAACAGGCGAAAAATAAAGGAAAATTCCAGAAAAACTTGCTTCAATTTGATGAAACGTATTTGTTAAGTAATCACTAGAGCACGTTACCAGGGAAAATTCAATTTATGAGGGGTAACTTCGAGAAAAGTGCCATAATCATTGCTATTTAATTTGAAGAGATCTATAACAAGAAATTTAAAGATTCCGGAAAACCCTCTACGCATTTCCCATGGAATTCCAGGTTTTTCGGAAGCGATTTTTCTATCCTGGAGAATATCAGACACGGAAATTCAGTCACTAAACACGACTGAGCAAGCAAAATCCAGAAAAACAGACATCCGCGTGAATGGGCTAATTATAGCGTTAATCATTCAGGGTAAACAAAATTCGAACTGCATTTTTTAGTGGAGCTGTTCAGGAATATCAGAAGAATTCGAAAAGAAAAGGAAAAAAGACAGATTCCGAAAATCCATAAATTATGCATCCCTTGTTTGGAAGTAGAAAACAATGATCCAGTGAATAAAGTCCTTTTCCTGAGTCTAATTTCCAGCTAGTCATGCTTCTCAAACTATTCCCAGTTTAGGTCAGTGGCACGTAGGGGCGTGGACGTTTTTAAAGTGTGGTGGATATTACCCTTTTGTAAACTACATACATACTTACTTGTAAACCCAACATCGAAAAAATTACAGGATTTTCTCAAGAATAAAAATACGGAAAATCCGGCACAAGCTTTACTCTTAGGTAATAATGAGTACTATGAGTATAATGATAAGTAAGCAGCTACACTGATAATGGGGCTAAACTTACCCGTAGACGTATGTCGAGAAGTACCAAAGAGCATATAGGCAAGCACGGGGAAAAATGACGTGTAAAGACCAATCACTGGATCGACACCAGCTAACAACGCGTAAGCAATACCTGGAAGGACCCATAATCCCAATTTCCACAGCTACCGTATCGCTACCGTAACCGCAAGCATCAACTAACCTTGTGGAACATGCATGATACCTACTGTCAATCCACCAATAGCATCCTGTAGCAGATCTGTTTTAAACTGGTACCTGAAAATAAGAGAATTTACGAGAAAAGGAAAAAAGGCAAAAGACTGTGGATGGATTGACTAACTTGGGTAACCAGCCCAGGATTGGTACAAAGGAAACTATGGTCGCGGCGAAATTTCTGGGTGATGTGAAGGGTCTCCAGAATTTTCTCGTTGCTGCTGCCACTCTGGTACATGGGCTGACGTGTTCTTTTGGTAGTTCGTATTCAAACCGCCTGTCAAATTCTTCCTGAAAAGGCTGGATTTGAATCCTAGGATTAGAGAAAAGCAGTAAAATAAAGGGGAAATAAATAAGAAAAAATGAACGAAAAAATGAGAGGATTACGATTTTCACATGGATGTCCACGAAATGGTGTTCTTAGCGCACCTTTCAGTGCAGATATAAAACAAATAAATGAAAAATAATTCGCCTGAACCTTATTAGCCTTGAATCCTGGAGAATAAGGTGTTCCAGAAGGGTTCAACCCAGGTCGTTAGTGCATCGGAATATGTATGATTTACCTGATTCATTGGAGGCCTCTCCATGGCTTCTAGTTGTCCTGGATCTGTGCACTGCGACGCCATTATATAGAGGTTGTGGTAGGCGGAAGTAAACAAATAAGTACAGTCTTGAGTCGCTCCTACAAAGTAAACATGTGGTTTCAGAGGGGAGGGACGGGGAGGGGTGCTGGCGCAGTCCTGGAGGAGATCGAAAAGCAGGAGATGGCGATGGAAAAGGACGAAAAGAAAAAAAAAAGAAAAGGCAAAGAAGGCAGTTCATTTCGATGCCCTTACCAACACCACGGGAATCCCGGCATAGAAATTAAAAATCCTATGCGAAATTACTGGATAAGTATGGCACATATTTCTAGGGACGCATGTATCACTGAGGTTACCCAGGGTAAATGTACCAACAGCCCCAGATTTGCCCATCGCTAACTGGGGTGTCCTCAAGTTTACCCAGGATAATCTCGGTGATGCTAGGCACTGTGGCTAGGGACAGATTAACATACTACTTGACTGGGTAATGGCATCAAAATGTCCAGCTATACTATACCATACATGGTAAATCGCAGGAAGGGACGACGGATGAAGTTACCTAGGGTAAATGTGTCAACATCCCCAGATCTGCCCATCCTTAGCACCGGTGTCAACACGTTTACCCAGGGTAATCTCACTGATGCATCCAGGCACTGTGGCTTGCGACCAGTACACCCACTAATAAAATTACCAGTTCATCGAAATGCCCAGCTATACTAAACCTTACATGGTAAATCGCAGGAAGTGCCGACGAACGATGTTACCCAGGGTAAATGTGCTAACAGCTCCAGGTTTGTCATCGTTAGCACGGCTATCAACACATTTACCCAGGGTAATCTCACTGATGCATCCAGGCACTGTGGCTGGCGACAGATTAAGACGGTGATGGCATCGGAATGTCCAGCTATACTAAACCTTACATGGTAAATCGCAGGAAGTGCCGACGAATGACGCATAAGCTCCATAAAAACCCTGAGTAAACTCATGCGGGCGTGAGAACAGCAACAACAACAACGACAAACACACATACAAATACGAAAATCAACATGATGTTGTTAAGAGTTACTTTGTAGTAAACTGACGTGTGCACAAATGCGAAAACATAGAAACAGGTTTATGGAGTAAATAGTAAATGTTTGATTACTGCCATTTATAGCCAGGGCCGAAAGGATCGAAGTTCAACATTTACCCGCGAGTTTTTCCGGCTCTAACAACCCACGGAGCCTGAAAACCCGGAAATTTGCCGGAGACACGCGTCGCGCGTGTCTGACTGCATCTGATGGGTTTATATACAGAGGAGAATTTTTTAAAAAATCGCCAGAATATCCAGGACTGGTGTGGCATTTTAGCGTATTAATACGCGTCCATGACGTGAAGGACGAGTCGCGGTTAATTATGCACGCGCAAGTGTTCGTGTTATTATGTTTTTCTGGTCTTTATCACCCGACAAAATCCGGCGATCAGACGAGAAACTGCGTTGAAATAGGTCAGAAAACTCGTGGTATTATTATATTTATGTAAATTTAGTGAAGGTCTGGGAAAACATTTCCACATAGAGCTGGGAAATTCGGCAGGTTTTCCAGAATTCCAGAAGTTTATTCATAGGAGAATATCGCCTTATGTTTGATGTTTCGCACTTTGAATACCTAAACAAAAAGGACAACCAGACTGGAAATGAGGAAGTGACGGTGTACGCCGATGCTCTTGCCGTCAGGGATTAAAAGTATAATGAATTCTTCTCGGCTAAAGACGGCAATGTAGAATAATGGCGTGATTTGCAAGCTTCTTAGGCGCTGAACTGGGTGTATCATTGAGATTACCCATGGTAAACGTGCCAGCGTACCCAAATTTGCCTTTACCTACCAGTGACGGTGTACACTGATGGTCTTCCTGTCGGGCATGTATGTATAACGGATTCTTCTCAGCTAATAAATATTGAGCAAAGACAGTTTTCTGTTTTTGCGAGCTTTCTAGAAGGTGAGCCGGGTTTCTCATCAAGATTATCAGTGGTAAACTTGTTAACCTACCGAAATTCACCTTTATCTACAGATAACCCAGGGTACGCGTGATGGCGATAACGCTAACCGGGGTAAATTTGTGAGGTGTTAGAAAGTTTACCAAGGGTAATCTGCACTGTATACGGCTCCAGGGAGCATCATCCAAACTGCTCATGGTAAACTGCCAACGCACCCAAATTTACCTTTACTTACCATCTATCAACATGTTTACCGTCATCCGTATACAGTTGCTTCCCATATCTATGAGACTACAAGTTCTTTCAATGATGAATCCCCGCGCAGTAATCTTCGTTCGCTTATTTACCCATCTATTTACCCATTATCTTCTACAAAGTACGCATTCAAAGAGGATGTTCCATGTTACTTACCTGAAATCACTTGGGGTTACCAGGGAGCTATTATATAATGAACCCAAAAAGTACTTGTGAGGTTCCTCCCTTTAGAAGCTGGGCCCAGTGTATCATTGAGATTACCCATGGCAAACTTGTTAACGTACCCAAATTTACCTCTACTCATCACCTATCAACATGTTTACCCGAATATAATGTTATCCTTATCCAGCTGCTAGCCATAAGTATGAGATGATCCATCCTTTCAATAAGGAATCCCCGCACAGTAATCTTCGTTTACCCACCCATTTACCCATTATGTTGTACGAATTACACGTTCAAAGAGGATTTTCTCCGTAACTTACCCTGAAATCATGTAGAGTTACCAAGGAGTAATAACTAACCCAGAACGGATTTTTGATGTTCCTGAAGATTTTGAACTTGGCTCAAAATTGATTTCCATGCCCTGAAAGCGTCATTGGGATTACCTGGGGCAAATGCGTCGATGCTCATGCTAAAGATGGGTAAATTTGGGTTTTTTGTGTGCAGATTTACCACTGAGATTACCCAGGGTTAACGTGTTAACATCTTCAAATTTGCACCAAGCACCTTTAACACTGGCTCTGATGAGTGCGCGCTACGAACGCAGCTGAACAGCGTAAGGAGAAGCCTTAGCAGCATCTCCGCTCAGCTGCTGCCATTCTTCCCTCCATTGCTGCCATTCGTCGGCAGTTGCTGCTATGAGGAGGAAAGCTTGAGCAGCAATTGAAGGGAGGACGGCTGCAATTGGGGACTGTTAGGTCTGCGTCGTGCTGCACAGCTATCAAAAGGTGCTAAGACGTTTACCCTGGGTAATTCCAATGATGCCTGCCGGCCGGCGCCGCTGCCACACATGGGTAACCATATCCTTCGGTATGAATTTACCCATCTTCCCATCTTTGCACCCCTAAGTGAGTGGTTTAACCAAATCTTCCCGTAAATTTTGTCGTTACAGCTGCTTTCTCCTAAAACTAGGGAAACCTACTTCTCGGAAAAAAAATCAAAATTTCCTTTTCGCGGAACATTGCCATCTCAGGAGACCACACTCAGCGCTACCTGACGTTGTCCTCTTCCTCTGCTGTTAATTACTGGCACCTATTTTTTTATCCCACTGCTTCCACCGTCTTTCTCTTAATAGGTTTTCTAGGAAACGCCTAGGAGCCACGACCTGAAAAACTAATGGAGGTTTTTTGGCATGGGCAGTCGTGCGATGAGGAAGTGTCCGTTCTCCTTCCTTCGATTTCTAGCCACCTTATAAAAAAAGAATTAGAAATGGTTAAGATAAGAAGCAGAGCATCAGAAATTAATATCTGTAAGAAGATACTGTCCCACGATTAAGCTGCAACGAAGTGAGGCTCAACACTTTATCCTTCTCTCCTCCTAATCGCGTTATTTACTGCGTTTTTACAGGCTTAAACTAGGAAGCGCTGAATAAAGTGTCCCGGAAATTGTTGATCCAGTACTAATTCAATTGAGTAGCACACCAAAGTTCAAAATTGTTGAGGAAAATTGAAGCTGATAAAATCACGATTATGCAGATTACTATTCATTCCAAAGGGAGAATTTGGGAATAATTGTTTCTAAATCTGAACTGTTTCCAAAGGATATGCAAGGGAGACGTCTCTGAGTGAGAGGTGAGGCGAAAAGCGCTCGAAAAGGCAATTCATTGCTCTTCGAATATGTTTTGGCCATGAAAATGGATGAGACAATGAATTCTAGCGAAATGAAATTGAATGCTTCGGTAGTACTGCCTACCCATACATATGTCAGCAACAGACTAGAACTAAATGCCAATTTTTGGATATTTTTAAGCAATGGACGTACTGTTCATAGATACTGAACATGCGTTGCTCCCAGAATCTAGTAAACTTTGCACAGTAGGGTTCGACATACTGAACACTAACTTTGCATCCATTTCAAACGCATGCGGCGCGGTCGCATCGCGGCGTACATCTTGACCGCCTCCCAGAAAATTTGAAGCGCATATTTTCAGTCCTAGGTATTTTGAAAAGGTTTATCAATGAGGGAAAATTTCATGAAGGGTTTCAAGATGGATTACGATATTCTTTTCGATGCGAATTAGCGAAAAGTGATAGAAGGTTCGTCATCGATCCTATGGCTAGTAGCTGAACAAAGCATTAGAATACGCAAGTGAAATTAAAATAGTTCCTTTTCGTCAATATAATGATCTGAGGACATGGAAAATTAAGAAAAGAGACGGTGTGCAACTAGCCAAAAAAAGCCATGTTTAAAGGATTTGAGGCACGTTAATCCCACTTAATATGGAAGGAGTGAGGTTTCAAACGAGGCTGAGCCGACCCTACATAGCAAACTAAAGTGATTGTGACCCCAAATGAGAGGCCCATGAAGCTGAAACTATTCCACCCCTTCCTGACAATCATGGATCTCAGTCAAAACTATGAACACGTGAGCAAAGGACAACTAGACAGAATTCAAAATGTCGACAGACTCATGACTGAATCATTCACTGTTCACTCATCACACCGGCGTTGACAAACACAGCGACAGCAAATTTTGCATTTCGTTGCAGCCACATGGTATATAATCCATTCAACAGTACGGAACAGATCCTCGTAAATAGCGCTTAGAGTTTTTGAACTCTTGCTGGCCGTTAGTTCCAGCAAAGTGAATATCTTCAGGGGATTAAGGCTTCAGGATAGATCCAGGCATGGTCTTGAGAGCCTTCGAGGACGGGAGCAAAGCCTCGGATCATGGCTTTGAGACATTAGAAGTTATATAAAAGTTATCGTGGAAGAGCTTGTATCCATAAATTATTTGCAAGGCTACGTATGATGAAACTTGAACAGTTAACCACTTAAACAAGTGCCAAAACCGCTGCAGAATACCATTGGCTGGATCCAAGAACTTCCACACTCGAGCGTCAAGATTGTGATCTATCCGACTTTTAAATGGATTACATTCGCAAGTAAAAATAGAGGCACCCTGCACGGGCAGCTCACATCAGTCAGTGCCGGCTATTAATCCAGAAGACAGCAAATATATCACGTTTCTCACAAAAAAAAATACTCGCCCACTCTGGATAAGCGGGAGGCTTAAAACTTCCGGAGACATTTATGAATCTCGCCATTGAAGGATTGCTCGGTGACCAGCAGGAGCGAAAATTAAAGGTGGGACGAGAGGGGGGGGGGGGGGGG
>JARK01001693.1:132213-190338 GCA_000688135.1 Ancylostoma ceylanicum
GGAGAGGTGACCTTCACTATCCAGTAATCAACCACAACCATGTGGAAAAAAATACTATAAGCAGACACTTAAGCAAACGAATTGCAGTAAACAATCGTCGCAATTTGTTTTAGTCACATGGTTGAAATGGCTTGGCACAAAGCTGCCGAAAAACACAGCAGCCATATGGATTGAGAGAGTGGCCGCGAGTGGGAAGGGCAATCAAAGCTGAACAGAAGCCGATCCTCTGCCGAAGAACGTAGGCCTAGGGGCAGATATGTACCCCTCATGTTGCTCTGGAGTTTTGTTTTGCAAAAGTGCTGCTCTGTGATGTCCGAAGGACTAAAATGTGGCGCCCATTGTGTAATGGTGATGATTTGTTTATTTTTTAGGGCTACCAACAACAGGACTTGAATACCTCAATTAATTTTTTCACGTTATTCGAATAAATGACCCCAATCCTGGATAGATACAGTGAGCGTCGATGCAGATGCGTTTTTCGTGGGGTGGGTAGTCACAGCATTGCAGCCGCGCCGCTCGCACAGGAATTGCCACCATAAGAGGAAATCGGGGTTTCTTGACAGTTTTTCTTATCTTGTTTGATGTCACTTCCCAAGAAAACTTACTAGGTATCAAGAGAACCATGGCGCTTGCTTTAAACGATCGATTTTTTGACCTCTTTAGCGCGAGCGGTGCGTGCCTCCCGAGGCCGCGAAAGACGCATTTCCATCGATGCTCACTGTGAGCTATAAAATATAATGGATAGAGAATTCCATGGTATTCCCGAAAATTTGGCATCATACAAAGGAAAAAATCAGCGAAAACCTAACAGAAGGCAAGAATTTGAAGAGCTCCTCATGTTTAGCCGGCGTTTTGCCAAAGTTTTGCTCTAAAGTGCCCTAAAGACAACAGCGTGACCGAATGATAGATGGCCTGATTGTTAAGTAACCGTTCAAACATGAAGGGCACGTATGGAGACGATCACAAACTACATATAGGTCGTCTGAAACTGTCTGCTCATGGTAGACGTCAAGATAAGGAGAGGGAACAAGATCAGGTGCTCGATTTTTGGCGGTGTTAATCGAGTATAATCAGGAAACTCTCCCGAAAAAAAAAGAAAATCCATGGTGAATTTCTAGGACAATCGGGGAATTTATATGTAGCAGCGGAGAAACCGTTGTTGAAAAGAAACTAAAGAATGGATTTCTGATGCCACAAAAGGAAGTAAACATTGAGCTTCTCATGTCGTTATCTCTATAATACGACAATAAATGCAATCATAAGTCTAAAAAGTTGAACAAGAACGAGGAAGAAACGCAAAGTGTCCGTGACAATTACGTCCCTGGAGCCAAACGCTCGTACGATAATCAATCTTGTGACCTCATTTAGATCAAGAGAATCTCGTTCATCCAAAGGAGCATGGCTATAATGAGAGGCAGAATCCACGAAAGTGCTCGTCATCCAGGAGTTCGAGCTTTTTCGAAGTTAAAACTGGCCGAAAAAAAAATCACTAAAGACCACAGCAATGCGAATATTTCAGCCGTTCCAACCTTTGAACACTTATGGATGTCCCAGTTCTGGATTGGATTTGATCTTTCCAGAATAGTGGTAACGTGACACATCCTTGCCGGTAGCAATTTTAGCCGGGTTCCTCCACATTACTTATGACACACATTACTTATTCCATATTATTATTCCATATTACTTACGACACACATTACTTATGGTCATCTCCTTTCCCCCTCTTCATTCATTCTTTTGAACTTTTAAAAATGTCATCTTTTTCTCTTCTTTTAATGTCTTCTAGTTTCTTATTATCTCCTTAGTAAGGTCAAGGTAGTAGAAAGACCAGTCCGTTTAGAATTTCCATTTTCCTCGATCCTGCTGCCAATCTGATACAGATTTAACCTCTGCTACAGTCGAGGGCCTTTCTAAAGGATAGGGGAGGGAGGCTAACCATCCTCTCCAGGGGGGGGAGAGATTCAAAAACTAAGGGAATTTTCCGAGATGCCATCGAAATCGGCATTCTTATTTGTCTGCATTATGGAGGGCACAATAGAGGGTAAGCACCACTTCTGATGAAGTGAGCTCACCAATGTTTTCTCTGCGACTCTCTGTTTGCCGTTATGATTAGTCACAATTTCCGAATTTCCCTTGGAAAATGGAGTTCAGTATTTTTACATCCCTCCTTTTTTTTTTACACATAACTTCAAAAAGAATTCCTCGCTGAATCATTGCCGGTGGTAGAACTTTTGGAAATTTCCCTTCTGATGAAAAATATGTTATTCGAAGACAACTTCTTGTGGATGACGTGGTTCACAAACAATGAAACTACCCATGGAAGAATCACCTACTTACCTGTGAAATTATTACGGTATTTGTGCAGTGCGGTTGATACATGCCAAAATCAAGCGTGCCAAGAGCTGACGACCTGGGAAAGTGGTAAAACTATTCAACGACGCGCCAGTTTACAGCTATTGACATTTCATGGTCGAACGCGTAGCTTACGGACCTTCGTGTCGTGGCCGAACCTACAAGGGTCCAAAAAAGAATTTCGCCTGTTCCCTTAGTAGTAGCCAAAAAGGTTCGATTTCGTAATTTTCCCACGCTTCGTGGATTTTCAGCAGAAACTGTGCTGTGCTCCTGAAATCCAAGAATACCTCAGGATGTCAAACACGAGAATTTCTGTGGTTGTTTCCCTAGACATAGTTTTTTCCGAAAAGTTACACGGATTATTCCGCCACTGCAGAATCGCGGCGAGACCTAGGCGATTGTCGTAGGTCCCGCCGCGACTCTGCAGCCGCGACGCTATGGAGTCGCACGCACAATCTTTCCGACAATAACTGCAAGAAAACTAAAATAACAGGTCCATCAAGTAAATATTGGAACAGTGAACTGAGGTTGCAACTTCCTGGAAGTTTCCGGAAAAGGATTCTTTCATAAGTTTCATTTTTTTTCCACTAGCTGCAAGAAGAGACCACTTCGATTGAATTTTTTTTCAAAACGAGTGGGTGAAATAATTATTGGTGGGGGAGGGCTTGGCTAGCAATGTTATCATTCCTACCATGTAAAATTCAGAAAAAAAGCCGACTAGGCCACCCATCAGAGACTGAAGCCCACAGACGCTCCGCGAGTTATTCACGGAACCGGCAATTTTATGGCGACGAAATGCTCGGGCGCAGAGGGCGATCAGAGCTTTTATGGCTTAACACCACCTCTGAACCGAACACGCATTCAAAATTGTTTGTGCAGTTCTATTTATAGGTAAACACACAGCTGAATACGTCACGATGGTCTTTGAGCAGCGGCAGACGTCGCAGCAATGAGTCAGGACGCGTAAAGCAGGAATTCGGAGATGGCGGGGGGTGGAGGGGGGGGGGGTCCTAGTGAACGTGGAATCCATGAAAATGAGGAATTGCTCGGGGGTGGCTGCTTGGGTGGGCTGCAATATAAAAGAGAGGGCAATTTAGCAAAAGTGCATCACTGCACGGATATTAGTGTAGCTCAAAAGAAGAGAATTGAACAAACCGGGACTCTATTTTATATACTACTCCGGGATATAAAATTAAGCTGAGGACGTCCCCCCCTATCTAACAAGAACTGAAAGACCGAAATTTCTCACTTTTTATCCTACGTCTATGATCTATGTATCACAGGTGCAACAATGACCATGTGAAGCGAACAACCGGTAATTATTTTGTTGTTTTGACATCTCTCCAAATGAAAATACATTCATGTTGACAACAAATCGAAGATCATAGAATAAGGAAGTGAAATAGATGCAAGATTCTTACACATTTTCACAGTGAACGTCGATGGAGCTGACCGCGCCGCGTTGGAACCACTATTATCTACTCGTGACGACGTCTAGTGTTTTTGCGTAGTAGAACTATGAAATACAAGAAAAGATGAAAGGACAAACACAGTTAACTCCAAACGGCCGTAGACAAGGGGCGGGACCATGGCGCGGCGTTCTTGGGCAGAGACACAGGGGCTTCGCATGCTGGCTCTGGTTGTCTGCTTCTCCCAGCAACAGAGAACTCGACTGTCACGCCGCAGCAGACAACCAGAGTCACCATGCAGAGCCCCTCTGTCTCTACTCAAGAACGCCGCGCCGCGGTCCCGCCCTTTGTCTACGTCCGTTTGGAGTTCACTGTAGCTGAACATAGCTGCGATAAGCCACTATGGCAGCTCAAGATGGCTATTTAGACGCGCGGCGCGGTCGCACTGCCGTGTGCGCCCAACTATGCAAATTCGTCAGCTCCTTCGACCCCCACTGTAAGTGATTATCCAATTCTTAAATGCACATATAAAGTTGAATGAGGAAAGAAATCAGTGAGCCGTGAACTAATGAGACCAACAAAAAGACTCCTTTGCTTCCTTTCTATGCCGCAAGCAAGATGTTTTGATCTTCTGCACTATTGATTAGATTTTATGGGAAAATTGCGGTATTCAAAATCACGGGCAATTTATACCAGGTGCATGCTTCAGTCGCGCGTCAGATGCACCGCCTCCATTCGTGAAAATTTTTTTCCCATGAAGACCGGTCAACTCATCATGTACATTCGCGTCGTTTGGACAGTGGATTTTCCGCGACAGTAGCTCTGCTGGCAATTGGACACGTAGCACGGTCGGTCAAACAGCTGACCCACGATCAATCCGTTGTCTTAGTTAGTTTTTACCGTTTGTTTCCTCTTACATTGTTCTCCCTTAGTTTTATCGTCTGTTTCCTTTCTTAGTTCTTAGAACAATCAAGAATCTGAAACAGACGAAAAAACTCACCAAAGAAGCGGGATCGATCGTGGGTCAACTTTTGACCGATCTGGCTGCGTGCTCCAATGCCAGCAGAGCCGCACTGTCAAAGCGACAAGACTGTACATCCTAACGTTTCCCACGAAGTTTTGACAGGCCAAAATAAGCCGTTCCGGCGACCGCACATTGCTTGGAAACTGTTCTATTGATTCCATGATTTTAGTAGCCATTTATTGCAAGTCTTATTCTTTGAATTTGACCCCCGGTGATGAACAAAATGTTAGCGGTGAAGGTAGCCAATGTGATGAACACTTGAATGAAATTTTATTATTTTTTAATAGATTGGCTGACATAGACAACGTTGAACGCGTTGAACGATTTCATGGATTTGATTAAAGTGACCATTCTGAGATAGACCTGAAACGAAAATTGTGGGACGGTGAACATTTTCAAGGTGCTTGCGCATGATAACCTAGCGTTCCAGCTGGATAAGTGTACTAGTTTCGAAGGGAAAATTCGCACCTTAAACTTTATAATTGTCGATGTTTTGTTCACTTGGGAGCAGGATACGTAGGCTTCGGGACTTGTGGAAGCTGTGCTGGTTTCTGCATCTGCGGTGGTATCACTGCTGTTGGAGGTTTTGCCTGGGTTGGTGCTGCTCCGAGGGTTGGCCTTGGTGAGAATCCTGTTACTCCTGGCTTTGGCGACAGTCCTGTTATTCCTCCTGGCTTTGGTGGTTGCGCAGCTACTGGTGCCGGCTTCGGTTGTGGTGCACTTACTCCAGCAGGCCTTGTTGGTGTTGTGCTTACTGGTGCTGGCTTTGGTAGAGGCGGTGGCATTGTTGCTGGTTTCTGCGGTGGTACATTCACTCCGAGAGGCTTTGGTGGCTGTACTGACGTGGGTGGTTTTGGTGAAAGGGCTGCTATTGCCGGTGGCTTCATTGGTGGTATTTGTATTTGGGGTGGCTTTGGTGGCAGTCCTGTTATAGGTACTGGCTTTGGTGCAGGTACAAACGTAGGCGCAGGCTTTGGCGGTGCCACACCTGCTGCTCCTGGTGACAGGGCTGGCTTTGCTGGCTGGACAACAGCTTGTGGTAGCTTGAGGGGTGGTATGATTGGTAATGGTGGCTTTGGTGGTCCATATGGCATGGGCGGAGGTTTTGGTATCGTAGGCACAGGTTTGGGTGGAGGTACAGCCACAGGCTTTAGCGGTGGCGCACCTGCTGCTCCTGGCGACAAGGCTGGCTTCACTGGTTGCACAACAGCTTGTGGTAGTTTGAGTGGTGGTATAATTGGCAATGGTGGCTTTGGTGGTCCATATGGCGGTGGCGGAGGCTTCGGTACCTGCACCGGTACTGGTGCTTTTGGAACTGTAACCGTTGGCGCTAGTTTTGGCACCACCGGCCACGGTGGTGGCTTCTGTTGCAGCACAGGGATTAATGACGGTTTCGGCGCGGAAGGCAATGGTGCCGGTCTCGGTTGCACGGCTGGAGCTGCTGTTTTCACCAATACTGATGCTGGCTTCTGTAACCTGGAAGGCGTTATTTGTGGTGGTGGAGGTGGAGGCGGTGGCGGTGGCGGTTCATCAAGTGGTGGTGGAGGAGGCAGTTGAGTTAGAGTTTCTTCTGGAATGACGTCTTCGTACTGGTTCTCCGCCGGAAGAGGCTGAGTAAAGGCTTCAGGAATCACGTCTTCGTACTCGTTTTCGGCGAGTGACTGTTTCGTGAAAAGCGGCCTAACAGCTGACGCTGGTAAAGCTGATTGCCTTCCCATCGACCTTTGTGTTTGAGTTGTCTCTTTTCCCTGAAGAACCAATCATTTTAAGGATTCCTCTTGATGAATGATTGAGTTTTTCCACTCAGGCACTTTCATTGGGCTGCCCGACAGCAATTCTCAGGTACCGGGCAGGCCCCGGCCTTTTCTGATCAGGCAGCGGGCAGGTCCCGGCCTTTCTTATCGGCTGCCGGTCAGGCTCGGCCCTTCTTCTCAGGCACCGTGCAGGCCCCGGCCCATAAACTGAATGAAGTTCACTCATTACCGGACAAGCCGCGGAATGGGACCGATCAGGCCGCATACCTTATACCGAGAAGGTCGCGTAGGATGCTTCAGGCAACCCGGTGAAAGTGCCTGAGCAGTCCTTCACTTCAACCACAGGGCCTGGACACATCATTGAGACTACCTAGCGTAAACGGGTTGATGCACATGTTAGCAATGGGTAAATTCGCGTGGTTTAATAAGTTTACCTTGGGTAATCTCAATGGTGTGTGTGGCACTAAGGACCTACCAAGGTTCCTGGTGCGAGACCGCCAAGTGATTGATAGTTGGGATCCATCACTGGAGCTGCCGCTGGTTGAGATTGTGGTTTCTGCACAATGATATCCAATTAGATCCCAGATATATTTTTCCAGCGACAATTTTCTGTTAAAGCAGAAATTTCAGCTAGATCACTCACCGCTACTCCTCCAGCGAGTCCTCCAAGGCTCAAGTAGTTAGGATCTTGAGTGGGAGGTTTTGGAGCAGGTGGTGGTGGTGGTGGCGGCTGCGGTTCAGGAGGCCCAAGCTTTGAAATTCGACTCTTGGCAACCTTAACGTTGACAACACATGAGAGCGATCTAGAGCATCTCACTTTACGGGAAACAAGCAGCCTAACCTCCTTGGGAATGGCTGTGCGCAATTCTGATGGAGTTGGAATGGCAGTTCTCTCGCTCACACCCTGTTTCCCCGTAGACGATGTTGAAGATCCGCTCTGCAACCGTGCTGAAAATTATGGGACAAGGTGGAAAACCCAAGTCGCTAGGAATTCCCACCTCTTTGCTCTCTTCTGGTTCATTGCTCCCTGATTCTTTTTTCTGTAACAAAAAACGTGACCCGATTTAAAATTAGCATTCAATATAAATTTAGGCAGAAACCTTTTTTTCTCACTTTTTTTTGTAATCCTAGTCGAAACTCACCGAGCTACAAAGTGTTACCAAGCTAACCACGATGAGTGTATCTATCAGGGTGAGAAAGCAAAACGACAAGTCCTAAATTGTCCAGATTTTCTGCTGAAGGACCTTTAAATGGCATCAAGAGGTTTTCTCCTCCGTTGTGAACGAACACAGTGCCACATCCAAGCTGCATGTGACGACGTCTGCGTTTTGCTGCGAGTAGAGTGAAATGAACCGAACAAACTCTCATTTGCTTATATACTCCCAAAACTTACTCTTGATAAGCATATTTTGATATCCACACCTACTCTGAAATCCAGGGCAGTCCCGTTGGTGGGAGTCTGCTTGCCTGCACATTTTTTGGGAGATTTCGCTTGGCGATACAATTTACTGTGGAATTAGTGTATAACTTATCTATGTCATGCATCATTTCTCACCTTGGCAGCATGCAATCTAGCGGGCTGAGCAAGGGCTGGGAGCATGGCAGAGGTAAGGGTGGAAGGGAAATAGGAACGACTGGAAATGCGGCCGAATATGTCTGTAGGGGTAGGCCTCCAGTTTGTCTTAAGAAGCGTACCCTCCACCGCCTCAGTCGATCGTGATCGCGGTTCGACTTGAGCCAGTGAGCCGACGTTGGAGCATGAGCTGACCTGACACCCGCCAGGTTTGTTGCCCTTGAACTTCAGTGTAAATTGCTCTTTTTCACTTATTGGCATTCCAGACATAAGGCTCTGATTTCTAGTGTAATAAGACCTGCGTAGTTCTCAGAAATTCATATCGTTATGTGAGGATACATAGTGAGGAAATTAGTCATAGCAAATTAACGCTGAGGAAATGAGTTATGGCGAGTCTATAGGTGCTAGTGTCGCAACTCGCTGTCACGACCTTCCGCACAATTCCAGCTGTACTTTAGACTAGCTCTCGTGGCATACTGTACTTTCCCATGCGCCGCATGCCCTGCGGTACCGTTCCCATGCCACGCGAGCGCCGCTCTCAGGCGCACCGTTATAAAAGCCGCCCAATCGTTCTCATGGGCTTCATTCGCTCCGTTCTGCCGTACCGACTACTACGCTCCACTCAAGGCTCATGGTTCGATGATGCCGCCTTTCCTGATGTCTCCAGTCCAACCGTCGACAGCTGTTCTACCTGTTCTACCTCCGCACCATCTCCAATCCGCTGCCGACGATGAAGAGCGCTGAAGGTGTCCAGGCCGGTTGCTAACCCGTTTTAGATCTTTGTGTTTTAGTTTAATATATTGTATTGATGTCATTTTTGCATCGGGGAAATATGAAGTGGCTTGTTAGAATGTGTTGGAAAGCAGAAGGAATTTGGATTGGACAAGAAGTTGGATAAGATCAGATTGAGTTGATAGAAAGTTGGAAGATCTCAGAAGGTTGAATACAGTTGGAAAGTTGGTTAGATCGCTGAGTCCGCATTTTAGTGTATCTTGTTGATGAAACTTGTAAGTATCCTCGCCAGGACTAGGGTCGGCCCGAACTCTACAACGTAGTAGGACGCGCTGAATCGCACTAGGTAAACGCTCGCACCGTTTCGGTAGTATTCACCTCACACTTAGCCCGCTGGTAGTCAAGTTTGAATCCACAACGTGTCGTACGGTACTATCCGCTTGGTCCTTGTGGGTTGTTGGTCAAATCCTCTTTTGTCGCGCCTGGTTCGGGTGCTACCACCGACGCCTGCGCCGGGCGCGACAGCTAGTATTGAGAACCAAGACATCAAGACAGTGGTTTCCTACCTGCCTCTTGCATTCTTTACGTTTCGACCATCTGTTGTCATTGTGTGTGTGCTTTTTTGGGAAAAATCGCGAGATTTCGATGGTGTCTTTTCTGAACTCCTATATAAAATATATATTCATGGCAGGCATAATCACTTATTTCATTAACAACTTTTACTCATGGTAGTAGATAATGTTTTGTGATCTGTGAAAGACGTTTCCGATTCAAATAGTGAGAAATTAAGCATTTATTCTGCTTAAGTTAGACGTATCGTCGATCAGCTTTTTCTTTTTTATTGACATCGTTTTTCTCAAGTCAATGTTAAAATGTATGGTAAATTATTCGAGGGTCAATAGTACACCTCTAGAGGATCATATGGAGGCAATAAAAATATAATACAATTTCCAAACTATACACACTATCTAAACTATTATTAAAATTTCTGCTGCTTCTTCAGGATAATTGTATGACAGTTATATTCGGGTCTCCATTGTCTGTGGACACTCTTTTCCTGGTGAATGTTCGTTCACGCACTTCCTTGCTCATAAAAAGCATTTCCACTTCATCGATGGAATATCCACGTGTTTCTGGTAGGAAAAAGTAGATGAAGATCAGTGCAACTAAGGTGAAACCAGCGTACAGGTAGTATGCGCCTGAAAATGGTAAATGTAAACTATTTTAAATGGAACAGATGCATTTACATTACCGTATTTCTGAAGACTCTGACTAAGGGTGATAAATGTGAGGGAGACCAGCAGGTTGAAGATCCAATTACTCATCGTAGAAATGGAAACACAGGTGCTCCTCGCCCAAAGAGGATAGAACTCTGCGTTACACACCCAAGGAAGAGGGGCATATCCTGAATATAACTTTTGACACTTCTAGATGTTGTTCAGAGAAGAATGAAACTAACCACTAGAGAATGAAAGGAGGTAGAAAAGCATAACTACTATGAAAACGGCTGTAAGCTTTGTTTTGCATGAGTCGGCATCCCATTCAAAGTCATTTTCTGCAATAATAGTCTTCTTTTCACATGAAATAATAAATTCAAAAGTCTATGCGAATTATAGATGGCACACGTACGCATTGCGCCGATTGAACTGCATGGTCCCACTGCGGATACTTGGCCAGCTTCAGCATTAGCTCGCTTTAGACAATATCCTGTAGAGTAAATTGTTATGAAAAATTTGAAGTTAAATTGTGTATCAATTGAAACATGAGTATTTTCTGAAGAAACTTACCTGACTGAGTTTCTTTCATTAAACAGAACCCACACTTCTCATTGGTGACGCAATGATCGCAGTTGCTGAAAAAAAAACATAGAAATTCTCCAGCTAACAATAAGCTAACATCCCTAATTTCCTGATATACAGAAATTTAGTCATTTGAAATGGTCGAAATCAGAGTTTGTCGTATTTTTGCTGGTGCACGTATTGACAACGGTACCTGTATTTACTACATTGTACTTGAATTTCATCAAAATTGGATTCATTCAGGAATGACTGGTCATGCAGAGCTATATCCGAGCCCTATAATATTATCCAGATAAATTAAACGAAAGAGACGCCCTGTTGCTCGTCAAAATAAGATAGAGTTCATGCTAGCTAGGTAGGGAATCTTACCCTGTTAATAAATACAAATGTAGTACCCATTGCCAGTAGCGCAATTAGAACTCCAGTAACAGAAAGCATAAACAAAGGCCGACGCCCCATACGCTCCACCAAAGCCATAGGAATAAACGTTCCGAGGAAGTTGACAGCTAAACATTCATTTCTTTGGAAAATGGATGAGCTCTGTATAGCATTAGGCTGTACCTGCTGTGCCAACAGAAATCCAAATGGTGGTGTGTGGATCTTTCACTCCAGAACTTCGAATGATGTGACCAGTGTAATACCTAAACGGGTTACTCTTAAAATAGGTGAAAGTACTAACTGCTATTATATGAAAACGAGTAGAAATTTACATAATAGTATTGATTCCTGAAAGTTGTTGGAACGCTTGCAAGAGGCTTCCTATAATGAGAGCCTTCCTCACATGTGGTGTCTTCAACACTCGGAAGAATACGCCCCCGCAACCTTCAAAATAAGTATTCAGTGAACCTCTTTCCAGTACTATTGCATAACAACTTTTGAAAATGAAGAACAGTAACCTAATATGGCTTGACCGAGTTCATTGACTCTCACCGAGACTTAGTAGAACGATTACACTTAACGTCTTATGAATGAACTACTGTTTTCAGAGCTGCAGTGTTGATTAGCTTAAAGGCAGCATCCACGAAAAATTTCGACTTCTAGATTCCAACGTAATCTGATGTATTTGGGTGCGCTGAACACTGCTGAATCTTTGGAATTTGCCGAAACTAAGAAACCTCTATTTTTTACAGGCCTTCTATTCACTACTTCGGCTGAGGTTGGATGGAGCTGCGCGAGCCCTGGGGTAGTGACCGATGCGAAAAAAAAATAGATGATGTCGATCTTGAATGACCGTTCTCCTGGCGCAATCTGTTATTCAGATTGGTAAGGTTTTGCGGAGAAGATCGAGATAGGTAAAAATCAAAAGAAGCATAACAACAAGCTACTGAGAAAGGTCATAAAATGACAAAAAAAAAACAGCGAATGAAATGAAATTCGAATTTCGCGAAAAATAACTCAAGGACGAGTAGCCGGTGAGGGTTGTAGGAAACAGAGAAGGAATTTGTAGGAAGAAAATGAGCGCTGGCCTACAGAAAGAAAATGAAAAGTGAAGGAAAAGGATGTTTCAAGTTATAAAATAAACAAGGAAAAACGCAAACGGATAATGAAACAACTGATATCTGACAGTGTCCGCGCTAAAAAAGTGTTGCTGAGAGACAAGGGTTATCGCGGGTCCTGCCTTTAAACGCAACATTTCTGTTCAACCTACGGTACAAGCACTTGCAAAATAAGTGATTCTAACATACTAGGGCTATCCTGTTCAGTGAGTTTCTCCACTTCATGTCCTTTTTTAATTTCGGCCATTTCATATTTTACCCATTCTTTGTGTCCACAGTACACTTTCATTAACACCTGCAAAATAACGCGTTTTTGTCTACTCCTCATCTCTTCCTCAATGACTTTTTAATATAAGCATTTGGAGCGTGAAAGGGAAGAGAGAGAAGATTGCAAAGAAAAAACACTTCTGACCGTTATTTCCACTTAACCCAACAATTCATAAATGATATGATTAAAGTCACCTGCTCGGTCTCATCTTTCATATTGTGTTCATACAACCATCGCGGACTTTCAGGGAGGAACATGAAGCAGATGAGTTGTCCGAGGGCCGGTATGGCAGCACATCCGAACATTAATCTGGAATAGGACTGATTTTTCTGTGCAGAACAAGGGAAGGTTGGAACATAAAGTTTCTTCATTTTCAGTGTAACTTCCTCATGCCAATAAAGCTTTTGCCGCTTATTCATTTATTTATTTGTTTTTCTACAGGGACCAACCTCCAACCGACGTTGACAGGATCAATGTAACTGAACGCTCCTCCAATAATGTTAGCCACCACAAGACCTATGGTTATCATTAGCTGGAATCCAGTGACCAAACGACCGCGAATATTTGAGGGAGATGCTTCGCCGATATAGACTGGGACAATCATTGAAGCAAGACCTAGAATCTGCAAATTAGCATGCAGCAGGTATGCGCGTAACTGCCCTTCATGATTCTTGACAAATGGGCGTTCTTGCAAACTTCCACGATTGACAAAAAATTTTCGATTTCCTCAAATAGTTTGGATAATAAAACCTGTTGTTTTTTGATGGAAAAATGATGCAACAACACACAAATTTACTTCTTGAACTTGATCCTGATTTTACGGTATACGTCAAACGACGACAAAAACCTTCTCACGTACTACCAGCTGCTAATGTCATAGTTAAAACTGTAGTTTTTGGCATCTTATCTTAGTTCGTCTCATTTGACTTCCATATATCACGAAATGTGAGTAGCTGCTCATGATATAAATTATGACATATACACTAGCAATGATAAAAACGGTAAGCCATTCCGATAATTGCTACTTGAACTATGGAAGATATGTGTTTCAAAACGCAAGTAAGAACATATTGCACAAATGTTGTAGAAAATTTACACTACTTTCAAAAAAAATTCTTCTGGTCCCGAAAATACAGACGTGATTTTCCTTTATTGAATAATGCTAGTAACTCACCGATTGCAAGACCAAGAAGTGCTTGAGCAATTACAAGCGTGATTTTCTTCCATGATAATGCGGATAATAGTGCACCAATGATAAATAAACAACTTGCTGTAATTATAACCTTTCTGCGACCGAAGTAATCCGATCCTTTTGCAGAAAGAAGCGCTCCGACGATGGCGAGAGCTAAAAAAAACTTCTTGCGATATCCATTTAGTGGGAACTGGAACCTGCTTTGTATTTGAATTTATCATGGCTATACCTCGGAGGTGTTCTGGTGAGGACTTTAAAATTTTGCTCCAGAAAAAAACGGAACGGGCTTGTTCTCCTTTCAATTTTTATTTCTCCTATTTTCAGCAGTGCGTTTCTGCTAGTTTTACGTGGTCGAGTCAGCAGCCAAAATAGAGCTTTAAGCAGAATCATTATGCGTACTCACGTTGTCTTTTCTAAGGTTTTTTTCTTAGCACTGGTTTTTTTTCTACATCATAGTCTTTCATAGAATATCTTTTTGCCTTGGCGTTCCTAACAGCATTCAGTTACTAACCTAGAGCACTTGGTTTGTTCCCTCTTTCAAAGGCACTGCTCATCTGATTAGAAGTGGGGTAATGCCAGCTAGCCGCTGCACCCAGGCTCGCTGGCACTATTCAGCGGTGGGTAGACTTCACAGCGCGTTTCTAAAGGGAAAGCCAGGTATTTGATTGCCAATAGTTGCTCTATCAGTTGTTCAATGTTTCAGCTGATCACTTCGTAATTGACTAATAAATATTGAAACATCAGCTCTGTTCGTACAAGGAGTGTTACCCGCTGATGGCAAGGGCGTGAATTTGTGATTCACTGGCTGACTGCAAAGTTTGCGGAGCATAATGATTGGAACTTACCGCTGGTCATACTAGTTATCACTTGATGCCATATGGCGTTCACTGGAGCCATAAATGTGTTTTGTGGTAGAAATAACATTACTGCAGAAATCACTCCAGTATTGTATCCGAAAAGGAATCCGCCTAAATTCAGAAAAACCTGTCTTTCTTCAGTTGATGTATGTGCAGTTTTAGTGGTTCTGAAATTGTTTTGAAATTATTTAAGGGCAATTTATGGCAAGACTATGTCCTGCAATGGTCTGTCTCACCTCACGGAACAAATGGTAATAGCAGGCTAATATGTCATTAATTTCTTGCGGTATTTTTCTTCTATTATATTTCGTACCCGCCACAATTCCCATAACAGAACATAGCTATCGGAAAATGGCTGAGGACCTCCTATCGCTTGGTACGCAAAGTAGGCTATGTTACTAAGCATGAGGATCGCTCTTTTGTCCTCCTTAGGGAGTTAATGCCAAGATTCTTTATTAGTTTCTGATATTACAGGTTTCTGATTCTTTTCTTCCTCCTCTGCTAGTTACCCTTGAACTATGTTTTTTTTCGCTCTTTTTTTTTTTGTTCATTTTGGCATTATGTTTGATCCGTTGATCCGTTTTGTTACATTTGGCACGTCATTCTAGTTGACGTACGGTAAACGAATAAATAAATTAACTCTTTTCGGGTCTCAACATTTGTCCTTCCTTCCTCCCTCATACCTATGCTTTCCAAGTAGTATTATAGTACTCGTTCTCTATGACGTCTCCCTCTTGTTTAGAGCAATAAAAGCAATTTCGTTCAATGTTCACCAGATATGGTTTTCATGCCTATTTTCGTTTTCAGTAGCTCATGTGCTTATCAACTTTTTATTAATTGGTTTTTAAGTTTTATGATGTGTTGAGAAGACGATGAAAACGTTTTTCAAATTGTATATTGATTGGCACAACAGTACTAATCGTTTGTGGTGAATTCCAGAAATTACGAGCAAGGAAAAACGTGAAGTGGTAAAATTGCAGTGTGGGAAGTGGGAAAGATGAAATAGTACGAATCACAAATTAGGTGCTCGAAAAGTTGGAGGAAATATTATTACAATAGGAAAAGTGAAAAAATAAATTTCTTTCAAGATTACGGTTTAAATAAGGTGAGTAATTGTCAACAGGAGTGCAAATTAGGCCTGATGGAAAAAAGCAATATAAAAAATTAAGCCTGTTTGAAACTTTCACGACAGCGTGCACCACCGGTTGAGCACGCCGTATTTCAATGCCATTTCATTGTAAAACGTCCATAATCAGCTCATTCCGTCGTAATAACGTTCTAACAGTTCTACAAAAGTTCTATATCCGCAGTGGACAAGGCAGACGTTATCGTGAACTTTCTTAATGGCTTCTTGGAACTGAAGCGCTTCCGTTGCTGGACTCTCATTCTAGCCTTTTCCACCTTTCTTGCTTTACATTCTGGCAATTTCAATGGATCGAAAACGCAGAGTTCTGCAAATCCTCGCTCAACAACCTATCTACTCCTTGAAAAAAGTAGTACAGCTCATCGTCTCTGTGGACAAAGCTCTTCGCCAACACGACGTTACTTCTTCATCGACCACGTGACATTGCAAACCAGTACAGAGGTGTAAAATATAAAAAAAGCTGCACGAATGGTCGAGATATTGAGGAGTCAGGAATAGTAGGAATTGATTCGTCTGGTCTTCTCTACGGTACTTCTACTCTTTTTTTACTAAAACAATCCTTGCGGGGTAGGAACTACTCTGTTTTTTTTTGCTAAAACAATCCTTGCAGGGTAGGAATTCTCACAGCTGCAGGAAAAAAATAATGTGCCGGTAGCTTTAACCCCTGAATTATGTTCCAGTGGAGAATATCCGTACTGAGTTTTACTAACGACTTCAATATTCAAAAATGGGCCTCTAGCATAGCATAGCACACCTTGTTTTCAACGCCATGGTGATCAGATTAGCCTCTAAAATCACGAACTAATGAGGTTTACCCACACCTGCGTCCTTATCCCTTCAGTAGGAATGTTCTCATATTACGTAATTACCACATTTGATGCTACTTTGATTCTCAGTCACTGCTTACTCAACCATTTTTGAACTCTTTTTCTCGTGATGACAAGTTGTTTACTGCGATAAGTCTTCTTAGTGTTAGCTTTTTCTATGTCTCAAGCCAATTGTGATAGATAAGCCCATTTTCCATCGAATCAAAGCTGCTTAAGTTAACAACATCTTTAGGCGTAGGAAATTCGGAACGGCAGATGTGCTTTTTGCTATTCGTTGCAGACAAAAACTGAAGCTGCCGACAGTCGTTAAATGGTTCCGATAACAGAATTACGATCCTTGAAAAAAGTAGGGTCTCACAGGTCATGGATGTAGGTGTCAACGGATAGGGTTTGCAGATTCTGCAATTAAAAGGCTTTGCACGTTAGTTTTGTTTTTTTTTCACATTTTTCCCATAATATTCCGTAGAGAACAGGTTGGAGTGGATAGTCTATGGATAAGTACGTTCTGGGGCGCGTGTGGCGCAGTGGTAAGAGGCTCGCTGCGCACGCACACGGTCGATGGTTCGATCCCGCGCCCGTGGCCAACCAAGCCATCCATCCCCCGGGGTCGGTAAATTGGTACCAGAGGAGTCTGGGAGGATGAAGCACTGACTTGGTTCATCGGGTGCCCCCCGCAAGTCACTGTATAGGGCACATACGCATTCAACGCCTCTACGATGTTCAGATGAAGTCGAATGCGTGGCGCATCCCACGTGACGGGATTGATCAACGCCGACCACTTTATCCATTTTAAGTACGTTCTGGATGAGAGCTGTGTATGCTTAAAAATTATGGAAAATTGCTCTAGGGCGAATTTCCTTATCTGTTTAGGCCAAATTCAAGCGGCTTGATAAAGGTCACGCAGAAACCACTCGCAGATATTTTTCAGCGATTACGATGGGTTAAATTTGACCATTATCCGGCTTCTTCTTTCCCCAAAAATCACAGAGTCACAGCTTCCGTTAAAGGCAAGGTTCGGCCAAAATCCTACCAATACAGGTTTTTTGTTTCATGGAGCCCAAACAATGTGTGTAGCAAGTATTTCAAGTTTGAGAGCGCGACGTAAACTCTGTCGCAAGATATGACCAAACGTCCGAGGATTACGATAGCTGTAGGAAAGCATGCTCCAGTTCACAAAGGCTGCTCGCATGCATAACGAACAAAGATGGATGATGCGCATGGATAGAGACATTTCAACGAACTATTCCTAAACCCATCCTCATCAAACAAACTACACGGTCCCTTGAAAGTGAATTTTTTTCCTACGACACCACAATCCACAACATTTGGGCTCGCTGTAAGACGGTATTTGAAAGCACGGCCTCTGCAAACGTGCAAACGCCGTACCAAAACTGGTCGATGGGAACCGTTCGTTGTGGGACGTTTTCAGGGGTTTTCCGATTGTTTTCGTCCAAGGTTTCGCCGTAGGCGTCGAATTCAACAAAAATCCAGGGGACGAAATTTTCGACGGACCTTGCCTTTAAATATGAGGTGCGAGGCTTATTTGATGCGAAAATCATGAAAATCATACCTATTTTGTATCGTAACCCCATTTTTGTGAGTGACGGTACAGTGAACTCAAAACGCTCGCAGACAAGAGGCGGGAAACCGACGTAGGCACTCTGGTTGTCTGCTGCACCTTTCGAGGCAGTGGGAAATCACGACGTATCGATTTTCCTCCGTGTCTCTGCTTAGTAGGCCCACCGCCTCGGTGCAGCAGACAACCAGAGTACCCGCGCCGCGGTCCCGCCTCTTGTCTACGAGCGTTCGGAGTTCACTGTAGGTACGGTACAAACGACACCTCAGAGAATCTTCTGAAACTAGGCACAGTGGGTTTATTTGACGTGTTGATCACAAACTTTATTCTGCAACATACTGTCGTTTTCTTGACCAAGGCAGCATTTTCTTCCGCATTCCTACAGTAACCCTACTGTAACCCTAGCAAAAATGGTCTTACGCTACAACACGAGCATCATTTTCGTGGCCAGCACACCAAGAGCCACACGAGGCAAACTTTGGCCGGGAGCTCTGACTTCTGGGCCAGAATTACCCGGATAGTGCCAAAGTTTGAAATTTTTGAACGCAGATCGCGCCGAAAGCGTAAGGCTGGCATGGATGTGTGCGTGCGTGCGTGCGTTGTGTTTGGCCTCATTTTTCAGCAACGAGCTAACACCGGTAGCATAGTTCCCCTTGCAGCCAAATGTTCACTCAGTCGTCTGCCAGCAAACAATGCTCAGCTATCATAAGCACAGCAAACAAGTAATAAGAGGTCCTCAGCAAACAGTTATTTTTCTCTAGTAACTCATACTGTGAACGAGAGAAACCAATCATTCCCGGAAGAGCACGACACTAGGATTACTTGGGATTTCTCAACGTGTCCTAGAAATGTGCAATGAGAATTACAAAAATATGGATTCCATAACGTGAAGGGAAAAATCAAAGGATTTGCAAATGTACCCACCCATAACAGCTGCAAATGCTAGTATGTATACAAATCGGCCTATAACTGGAACGGACTGCGGTTTTGGGTTGTCGCCAACTAGATCGACCTGAAGTATCAAAAATAGCCATGCCTATAGTAAAAAAAAGTAGTAGTAATTACCGCATCACCTGCCATGCAGAGTCAAAAAATGTCCAAAATCCCAAAAAATCACTCACCGCATTTACTCGGACCATTGTGATAGTAGTCAATTAACATCCAATAATAAATATTCAACTGAAAAACGAGGTAGAAGATTTGATTGAATACGTATAGCTATCCATATTGACACTACCTTGTTTCGTGTAGCAGTCGGATCTCAGAACGGGAGTCACGTTGCCTAGCTATCTGAGATGACGCCGTAATAAAATGTGTCCATATCAAGAGAGGTAGTGTGAAAAGAAATTCAACACAAACGATGGAGAGACGACAATATTAAGGCCATGTAAACAATATTCACATTTGGGGTTCGTGAATTTTTGCCAGTTGCTTTGACAGTTTTATTCTACTGGAATTTTTGTTGCATTACGTGTTCAGAGGGCGACTAACGACTGTAAAAGAGGAAGGAATAAATTCTCGTCAGCTCATTCTCAGGGCATTCAGAAATTAGAAAAAAAAGATCGAAAGGAAGAATGCGGTGGTGGAGGCTCGCATAAACGCATTAGGATGGTCCAAAAGTCCTGCACCAACTTTTTTCGATCCAGAATTTTTTGACCTTAGAGTGAAATTCTCTGGATTCTTTCGAAATAGACTATGGTAGAATGTTCTACTACTCCACGACTACAAAACTTGGCAGACCAAGTCCCATCCATGAACAATAATTGCAATGACTATTCGAAAAAATTGTGAACTTTGGTGCAAGACTTTTGGACCAGGCATAATATGGACCTGGTGAGAGCTGTTTGGACAGGTTATAACAGGAAATAGTGAAATCGAACGAGAATGAGCAAGGCGAGACCAATAAAATTTGTGGATGCCCAGACGACCAGAGTGTCACGTTGCAAGTGATGCAGTGCGTGCGAGCGGGTCCCGAGTCTCTCAATTTCCTGCATATTTTTCTCTTAGTAATTGGACATATTTGCTACTATTAGCCGGATTCTGGGCTTTCCATGGTACCTTGTTGGTGTTTGAATAAATAAATACTAATTAAATAATAAATATTTTTGGATAAAAAAGGCACACGATTCATTACTTGTTGTATTTATCAGAAGAGTAGGAAAAGGGAAAAGACGATAAAGAAAGGAAATAACGGAAATGCGTAAATGTATCCAAGGATTACTCCTAGCATCTCCCTGCTAAGCGGTCGATCTCTTCGGCTTTTACGGTTCACAGCTCACGGCAATTTACAGAATGGTCTAAGAAGTGCGGAACGTCACAACTAAGGCGCTGCGGCCGAGCTCTGCGATTGGCCAATTCGTCGAAGAGGCCAATCGCAGATCTCGGAGGCGCCGCCCTTTCCAGATGTGAGCTCCTTGTCAATCGAACGAGAGGAGAAGAATCCCACTATCTGTATTTTATCACTAAACTTACAGACTGCACTTCACAAGGACATGGCTGTGGATTTAGGGATGTACCCAAACTATTGAAACCTTTCAGCTGACCATAGATTTTTATTCTTGCTGAAATCTATGGTGAGGATTCAAGTACGGCTTCACGTCACAAAAAAGAAGTCTGCAAGGATTCATCAAGTCATTAGTTCAGTCGTTCAAGTACTTATTTCTTTGAGAATGAGAAAAAGGCGATAAAAAGAAAAGAAGATTGGAAACAGCGCAGACTAGAAGTTCCAGAAAAATTCATAGATTTCTTTCACGGTGCTTCTTGAGTGTGATGATGCATGGGTCTCTTATCTACTTCCTTGTACAATACCAATGTTTTCTTTTCTTTTATGAGACAACGAATTACCCTTTAGGAAATCTCTCAGGTGTGCTAAAACTAAAGAAGACACTGCCAAGTAAAAAGTCTATGTAAAGTAGTAGTAAGAAATCAGGCTGGATGACATATTCTTGGATTTTTTATCAACAGTGACTTTGGCAATCATGTTCTCTGTTGAAGGCAGTTTATATTAGATGCGTGCATTTGACGTGCGTGCGTCTACACGATGAAGGAGAGGGCCTGTCGCATCGCTGATGCAGCGCATACGCATGCGTTTGCGGCCATGTGATGGCAGCGCGTTCTTTTAATTGCGGGTGCGCCGCGTTGGCCGGCTTCCATGGTAGCAAATCTCCGCAAATGGGTGAGGGCGTCTGACGCGCGATTGATGTGCGTACCTAGTATAAAAGACTTTTTAGCAGAGGTTTATAAGAATGTTGAGACACGTGACATTAACTGATAAAGAATATGACATCATCAGTTAGCATAAACAATGCTGACAAAGAAACCCAGTTATCATTTCTGAGTAATCTACGGGGTAAGTCATTGACTCCAGCACAACACAAACCACGTGCCCCAGTAGTTTACCCCCCATCGAGTTCGAAATAATGCCATGAATTTAACCCATCGACGACCGCGCCCTTTTCTTGTCTTTCCACACTTTCTCAAGTCCTTTCAGAGCTTCTTCTTTAGAGTTTTTTGATTTTTGATTTTATTTTTTATCATTTGGTATTGAATTATTTATCAATGTCAGTATATTATATTTAGCACTGAATTTTATTATTTAATATTTAATTTCATTATTTTTTTCATCTGAATTGGCCACTTGCAGAAGAAATAGATGAGCAAAATAATAAAATCAAATAGATGAGCAAGATAATAAAATCAATTTCCAGAACACCAAGATGCAAAACCATTCAGGCTCGGCTTGGATGCTGAGTTTTTTCCTACCCAGGTGAGAGAGAATGGGACGAGAAAGAATTCTGGAGAACAAAATAAATATATAATTGTTATTATTGTTGTCACTATTATTTTTATTATTAAATGTTATTGTTATTGTCGTTTATTATTCAATATTTAATTTTGTTATTTTTACACCTGTTTGAACATGTTAGCACAGGTATCAGGAGGATCACACGTGACTCACAATAGCGATATCATTGAAATGTGTGGACGCGCAGACAGTCAGAGTGCCAAGCTGCATTTGCTGCGACGCGGGGGCGGTCTGGACCAGCTGGAGTCTTTCACAATTTCATGATAATTTCAAATTGAAAGGTCAAAAAAGAGTTAATAGTGTAGAACGAGAGGAATTTAATGAGCAGAGTTCTGGAACGAGAACTCATTGAATATCCAGGCACAAATGCCACCTCCTGTGCAAGTCATGTGACGCGTGCGAGCGAGCCTGGACCAGTGGAATCTACTGTACTACACAAATAGTTTCAACTAACGACAGTGCACAGAAGTACGAAACGGAACTGCTGGCGCCTGCCCTCGTCTAGGAATCTGAAGAAAGTGAATCTCGAGAACTGCTGAACCCGCGTGGTGTTGTTTACCCAGGAGGTGGTCGCAACACTTGCTCGGGCCGAGAAAAAAGTTCAGATGGAGGGTTGGCAGAGCGTTGAGAACATATTGTATCAAACTGCACTGTTGCATAATATCATTCGCTAGGGGAGCACAGAGCACATTTACGTCAAGCACATCGGCCTATATTCAAGCACAAAAGGAAACATTTCTCGTTGTCTATGAGAAATTCCATGTTATGACGATGTGTCTGGGAAACGATCATCGAGAAAAAATTAAATGTTCGATGCAGAAAAGGAATTCTCGCTGTGAAAAGATTTGGCGGACGCAAAATGAACGGCTTAGAAAATTTAGCATTCAGAAAAAAGCTCACAAACGTGCATAAAATGGCGCTAGATTCCACACCGATGCCGTTCTTCCTGGAAAGTTGCCAAAAAGATAATGAACTGTTTACTGCTACCTTGTAGCAGTGGCGATCACAGCGGAAAAAATTATCATTCCAGTGTCTAAAAATATTCGCTGGACTCATTCTACGCTTGATTAACCGCTCAAACTCCTCCACTACCCCCCGCCCATTCTTTATTGTTAACTTGTTGGATGAACAAAATCCATGGGCGTGACGTACTGTGAGAGAAAAGGGGCGGTACCTTTGTTGTACGATAGGTGCAATCAAACACTCCTTGGGATCCCTATTGTAACCCTATTACGTCAACCCAGGGCTAGGATTCATGAAATCTTAACCACGCGCACCAACTATGGTTAGCGTCATTGGTTATCGTATAGACAATGTAATGTTGGGAGACGCAGACCGTCAAAGACAGTTTGCTGACCTGTTTTTTACCTGGTTTTGCGTTCATGAATGCCATCGCAGTACAAAGTAGACTATAAGTGTGCCAGTTTGTATGTGAACGCTAAGCCGAAATGGGTATTCAAATGCACCAATCGTAGATCAGTGGCACCGCCCCCACGATGCAAAACACCTTGTCCCCTGTACCGCTGCAATATGTATAGTGCGTTTCACCACGGACAATAGTCTTAGCGAAATTAAAGATAAAAAAGAATTTGTGTTCGTGCGACCTGAAGAAGTTACCATAATCCGAAAACATTAGTGCAGTAGTGGTAACACGAATTATTACAACGCGTCATAATGACAATTTTGAAATGTCCTGCATTTATCGCGAGGGGTGTCTGAGTTGAGGATTTATGCACAAATACTCAGCTATCGTCGCGTGCGCCACTATGTAGGAAGGTAGAAGTTTGGGAAGATTCACCTGTTTGGACAGGTTAGAACAGGAAAACGGTACGCCTGACAAGATTGAAAACGGTGATGTTAGTGAAATGTGTGGATGCGCAGACAAACATACTACCGCGTGGCATGAGGGGCTGTGCGTATGAGTGGGCCTTGAGCCGTCCTTATATGGGCTATATATAGCCCTAGATTCTCTTAATGGAACCTGTAAGTGCGTACCTATGGTTCATGCAATATATATGGTATAGACTATATAATATAGTAGTACATAGTACATGTACCTCCCATTTCTTATCTGGACACCATAAATAGGTAACCTAGTAAGGTGATCTATGCTCACTTACGCATTCGGACATGGTATCACAGTCTCAAATTTCTCTTCGGAGAATTCGTCAAGTGCGGAAAAATAATATAGGATGGTGTTTAATGGAATACTTCCAAGGAATAGTGGAAAAATGCAACGAGAACATAGGCTTATAGAGAGGAATGTCCTCTATCCCCTACTCTCTCTCTCTCTAGGAATGATCTACACGTTGCCAAAAAAGAACTAAATTCACTACCTGTGTGAACAAAGTAATAAATGGGCTAAAAGCATAATTTCGTAGCTACCTGTCTCATGTGTACCGTGACCCTGCTCAAAAGTAGGAGGATAAATCAAAAGAAGCAGGAAGATCAAACCTGAGAATAGAAAGCCGAACGAAACTTGAACATTCTCTGGATCTTCGCTTACACGAAATGTAGTCCTCCTTCAGCCGATAGGGAAGAAATTCTAGCCGGAGTTCAGCAGGTGGTTTTTACCGATAAGCGCTCTCCATTTTTTCGGTGTGAAGTGGCTGGATACCCCGCACCATTCCCACCAGTACAGAATTTCAATTCTAACACTGTGGAGGACAAAGATGAAATGAGCAAATGCTGTAGTTTTTCCTCTCGGAGCAACGGTATGAATGTCTAAGAATCGTGTGAAAATCGTGACAAAAAGAAATTTCTGTGTGGGATATGGCAACATTAAATGGGGATGGTTAATCCGTGGCTGAGCGATTTCCCAGGACTCGTTTCAGTTTTTCCTGTTATTATTGGTCCCTAAGGCGGTATCGAAACTTCATGGATAAGCCTGCAGAGGAAGGCATCGCAGAGGGATTGCAGAAAACCTAAAGGAAATTGAAGTGAAAATAAGAATAATATTCATATCGTAAGCTTAGTAGCATTCACAATTTTTCTACTTGTTTGCCATCAGTTTGCGCTGCTGAAATGAGCCTTTTATTGGCCAACATCTCTTGGAGAAGAAACGAAATCATTTGAACAATTCCCCAAAATCTATTCTGAAAAATACCTCACAATTATTATCTGCTCTGTATGAAGGAAGGGTAAGCCAGTAAATCTGTTTATCTGAGCATTTATGTAGACACAGAGAAATGAAAGCCAAACGAGGATGGTGCAGTGTCGCAGAAACAAAGGTCAAGCAGATGTTTATCATGCCAAAAAAGCATGATATTTTCAAGGTCGTATGATGTCAAGCTTGCTGCTAGAAAGCCATTTGGCATATGAATCAAAAAATGCGGCAGAAGCCGTAATTTCGTAGGTAAAACCTCATACAAGACCAAATGAGGGTTCATTTCGGGTCAATTTTACACCGCTTGTTTTACTCTTATATTTAAAAGTGTTTTATTGTTACTATTTAAAGGCAGCCTTCATGAAAATTTTCTTGTCATGGGTCCCGTAAGACAAGACATATTCTGGGAATGTAAGAGATGTAGAGCTCATATCTAGTGATGAAATCGCATGAAACGCATGAGAAACATGGGAATACCGAGTGCTGCTTTGACACGCTTAATTGCTCGTCTTTTTAAAGGCGAACTTCCGTCAAATTTTTCGATATGCGGATTTTGTATTCTTTGCGATCTAACTCATCCGTACGTCACATAATCCGAATTAGAGACCGCTTCCTACCGTAATCCTACTCTAGGTACCATAATCCTAAGCGATTTTTCATGTTCCATGGAACCTAGAGCTCCAGTGTGAATGGTGTTGCCACCGCTGCTCATTTCTGACACAGCAACACGATGACGTCACAGCCTCACACAGCGACAAGCAGGTGTTGCTGTAGCGACTTGCGCAACAACGTGGGTGCTGCGGCACTCACTGGTACAGCGACACAGGTGATGCAGCACCTCCCACGGCAACACCACATCTGCCACAGCAACACATCTTAAGTGGCTCGCTGTGTAACGGGCGTCAACTGGTGGCACGTAGTCCGCAAATGCGCAAACAGAACTTCGGCCATTTGCAGTAACTTGGACCTCGATGCGCCTTGGGAAAACAGGCTTGTCAAACATTTTGCACGGAACGGTGCGTGAAATTCGCACTCTATTACAGTCGTTCCAAAGAAAACTTGCCTCCGGCACCCACCGCCTGTCTGCTGAGCTGCGCCGCGCCTCCTATGCATTATCATACATGCTGCGACGTGACTCAGTGGACGCGCAGTGTACCGGGAGGCAAGTATTTTTTGGAAAGACTATAGGCCCTTCTGAATCAGCAGAAGTTTAGAATGGAAAATTCATATTTGTTCGTTCATACACCACTTCTTGCTGGTCGCCAAGGCCAATGTCTCATGCTACCAACTCCCTTTTATCCTCTCTCCTCAATCACGAAGATGACAATTTTATCCAAATACTCAGACGCAAAGGGGAAAGCTGTAGTTTCCACTAGTGCTGAGATGAGAAATACCTCACCACGCCCTGCTGCAGCTTGAAAACCGTGTGGTCCTGACATCATTGCCAAGAAAACCACAAAGACGTAAGCGCGCTGCCTCGTGGTTGTGAGCATCAAATGTTTGCAAAGTCACCGTCACATTACCACGTGATGGGCATGTAAGGCGGCTATGAGTGTTTGCATGCAAATGTCACTTGATTTTAACAGCTTCAGAACGAAGCCTCTTCACTGCAGTCCCATCCAAGGGATGCAACACATTGAGGTGAGAAACATGGAGTAGGAAATTTTCTTCTGTGAAGAAAAAGTTGTCAAAGTGAAGAAGTTCGCGATATTCTTGAAGAGTGAACCATTACATTCGCAGCCGTAGAATGTGAAAATTTTCGCAGAATTCGCGATGTTCGGGATTTCACACAGTGTCTTTGAGAGTCTTAGAGAGAGTTGGAAAATGAATGCACCGTGAACCTCAGAGATTTATCTTTGAGGTGCTTTCTATTTTCCAAAATTACTCAATCTTAAAGAATTTACGTGAAAATGCCTCAAACCCGAGAATTCCGGGAGAATCTTCAGATTCTACGGCTGCGAGTGTATGATATAACGGCACTACGTGCCTGGGCCCGGATGCATCATTATAAAGATGGCTAATCTCATACCCATGGGTACGATTGCGCACGGGTGGCAGCTGGGTATAGACAGCGTTATGCACCGGGTAAACATTTTTATGGGTGTCCAGAAAAAGTAAAGTTGGATACATTAACACGTTTACCATGGGTAGTCTCTTGTTCTCTAGGCTCTCCTGCTTCTCAGCATACCTCTCCAGACGGAGCCATGACGCCTACGCCAACGTTCTTAGGGTAATAGGATCTCTGTCGACGAGCACATGCTGCAAAAAAGCGCTGCAGGTCCCCATTCAAAGCAACGGGTAATGTTAGAGTAAATTTTTATGTAAACATTGCAGTATTACGTTTCTCCTCCGAAATTTATGTAAATACAAGGTTCCTCCATTGAAATTTGTGCAAATATGAGAGACATGTCATATTATTGACACCCAGGTCAAGTATAGCCACGTGGTCGTGCAAAGAAAAAATGTGTGCTTTCTGCCAACGACGTGCCTACGAAGAAAAAGAGAATTTTGAGGAAATGTGGTTCCCGAAAGAAAATTCGAATCCTAGGCTGTGTTAGAAAGAACAATTTTTGTTATTCCATCCCGGTCCCCGGAGTGGCGGAGTTGCTATTTTTTCACAACCCCCCCCCCCCCCNCTTCGCTGTTTTCGAAACCCGGATGGAAAATAAAATTAATAAAATATTAATTATAATATTAAACTATCAATAAAAATATTTGAAAATTAATAATAAGGATAAACAATTCATTAAAAATGCACTAATACGAAGATTTTATTTATTCTGTAAAGTACTTTTGAAAATTCGGTGATCCATTTTCGGGAGGTGGCGCCTCCACTCTCCACAATGCGTCCGCCACTGACCAGCGTCCTTACGCAATAGCCAATAACCCGATGTTACAAATTTCTCTAGAAGCTTCCACACAGGGGTAGTTGGAGGTAACCACGGATGTTACACTCTTCCGTATCGTGATGTCACCTAGGGCACGGTAGGAAAGATATTTCTTAGAATGATCTTGGGTTATCTGACGGTCTACGCTAATATTGTATCCATTTGGTAGCGTAATCATAGTAAGCGTCCCCGCGATGGGAATCGGCTTTCGTTCCATCGGACAGGAACACAGGATTAATATTCGTTGTCCTTATAGTACAACGAAAGAGCTCCAAAGTCCAACGAGCGGACTCTTTAGAGTTGCATATGGATCACTGGCTTTCGGGAACGAAGATTGATGCGGGAAACTGACAGGGGCCTTTCAGGCGCACAGTCTCAACGTCGAAGGCGTTGAGGAGCCTGGGCTAGTAGCGTAATTTGGGAGCGACTCCATTTTCCGAAATGTGAGAGCGACCTCACTTAAAGTTATAAATCCGGCAGCTCAATCTGAACACAGAGCAATGGTGACCTCGTTATTACTGCAGACTTTGGTAAGGGTATGCTCACCCGAGTTTACTCCAAGACGTCTGGATGTGCATGCGCTTCCTGCGGTAGCGCCTGGTAAATCCAGTGGTTCCACGGACTTCTCCATTCGCTCAGCGTTCGCATTCTATGCATCTCATCTGGGGTGCGATTTAGTAACGCTGACTAGGTTAGTGCGCTGGCCGCTGGCTATCAAACTAGTTGGCCATCGTAACCACAGGACAGACGCGACTTGCGATGCATTAACGTGCGCACAGGTTAGGGCTCTTAACCAGACAGTAGCTCTCATCACGTGCACGTTAGCCTGCCAAATTGTTGTAACCCAAGATATGATAGGCGAATATTCCTTAAGTGTGTGTTGACTGCTCGGTGTTATTTTGATACAAATGGACTTTGTACACTATTAGTTTACAATACACCAACCGACCCCTATAAAAGGGCTAGTCTAGTGACGTCAGTTCAGTTGTTCATTCGCAGTGACCAATAAACGCTCTTGGTGTTTACTGTTCGTTCAAGGCCACTTCACTGGCTATCAAGACTGAAGCTCAACTGCCAAACCAAGCTTGCACGATGCCGAATCGTTCAACTGCTACAAGCGATCAAGCACCCTCCTGGTTTGCCGAATTACTAGAAGCCACTGTCTCCCTGACTGACATTATTGAAATCCACTGTAGGCGCGCGCGTTGAGGGAACCCCGCTGCCCTGTATTCCTCTTAGCTTGGAAACAGTGCTTCTTTTTGCTAGTATTATACCAATATGCTCTGTATTCTTTTAAGACCCATGAGTATTCTACTACTCTAGTATGTTGTTGCACTGTTTATAGTTGTTTCATTTTGAATAGTTCTAGTTCCGTATATTTTAATTCATATGCTTCGTTCGTGTTTTGCCAAGGAATTTTGTTCTCCTCCTATTTTGGTTTTGTTTGTTTTGACACCTTTGGAACCACATATTTTGGACACTTTGCCCTTGTTCCACTGAACTGACGGGATTGTTAATGTTGGGTGTGCGAACATTGCTAGATGACGTTGACCTGCCTTGCAGGAAAGTGATGTTGGAAGGGTGATGAGTGTGTATAGAACATCTTCCATGCGTGATGAACGTGGATCTTTTTTCTCATTGCTGTAGTTGTTTCATTGCTGACTTTAACTAGATTCATGTAAAAAAAAACTAGATTCATGTCAAAAATTCGCTAAAAATGGATAGCTTATACCCTCTAAACCAAGTGGAAGTCATTGTGGAGGCATTAGTCAAATCGTGCCCACATTATTCAAGCTTAAAAAATGTTCTACCCATTCATTGTCCATGTAGCAGTACCAACTTCAAGCAGCGTCAACCTTGTTGTTCAGAAATATTCGCATAACCAACACTGATTGGTGACACTGAATGGAAGAAGGGCAGGAGCGTACGAAGGAAAACAACGTTTTCAAAATAGTTGCAAAGGTGTCGGAACAAAAAAAAAACAGAATAAGGAAAAAACTAGACTGGTAGAACACTAACGAACCACACGAGTGAAAACATTTGGAAACAAAACGATTCAAAATAAATGACCAGTAATAACATACTACAGAAGTTGATCACCATCTTGAAACACACTTTTAAATTTCTGCTTCAACTCAGCAATTAGGTCTGCATCACCTTTCGTACTCACGTGAGCTACCATCCTCTCTAGGTGATATGCCATTTCGTCATTCTGCTGTATCCAATCAAGACCAACTAGACTTTTGTGAGGGGTCACGTAACACTTTCCCTCAGCTCTGGCACCCTTTCGCCTTAATTGACACGTCAGTTCGCCGTGAACCTTCATTTGGTTCCCACTAGCGCCTCAGACTTTACCCGGACCCTAACTATCCATAAAGACTACCTCCGTATAGGGTTAGACTGCAGATCTTAAAGTTACATAGCTTGTTCTATCGAAGGATTTTCTCCGATATTGTGCTGGCATTTCGAATTCTGAAACTAGAGACAAAACTGAAACCCAGTGAATTCTGGACATGGAGAGCATGCTCAGGTTGCAGAGGTATGTTTAGCTTTCAACACTCAGTTTACCGTTCCAACAGCTCCCTTTTTGACAATTCCTTCTTCCAGAGAACCTCAAGATGACTCGAGAAATTGCCGGAGCTGCTATTGTCTTCTCCAAACAGTCATTCTTTCAAGCAAAAACTTAAAGCATACAATCTCCTTGAACTTTTAGAAATAGATGATTTAGGTCACAGGTGATGAGTACGGAAGAGTGGCTTCTCTCCCCTGATTTTTTAGGTGAAGTGCTCTAGTGTCTACCTCCATTTCAACTTTAAGCAGATATTCAACGACTTCCTTCTAGCCGACTATGGGAAATCGAATGAATTGTTTTCTGCATTGCCTCTCTTGCTTTCTAGTGTAGCCTAGGCCTACCTGATAGGTTGATTTCCTCACTTAGACTTTCTTCTGCTGAGTAAACTTTCTTTCTCCTTTCATGTTGTTGCCAAAGTCATCTGGTTATTGCTTGCGCTGTTGAAGCTACTGCACAGTTAAAGTTGGGGTCTGGATCAGCTAACCTCCGGCATTGGGTTCGCTGATCGTTTTCTTATGAGAGTTGAGGGACGGTGCCTTCTCACTGCAAGCACTAGCGAGCTACAATGACTCATTTTTTTCCTGGAGAATACGTTTGGAAGACAGCTGGATTTCTGTGGCAGAGAATTAAATTAAATTGTGGTGGATTCTTTATCAGTTTTGATATTACAGGTTTCTGGTTCTCTTCTTCCTCCTCTGCTAGTTACCCCCTGAATTATGTTTTTTTTTTCTGCTACTTTTTTTTGTTCATTTTGGCATTATGTTTGATCCGTTGATCCGTTTTGTTAAATAAAGGATGGAGAGACCCGTGGCTCATGCATCATTGGAGGTCGTCAAGAGAGATTGAGCGCCTTGCTGATATAGGTGTTACTGAACCAATAACCCACAGTGAATGGGCTGCTCCGATAGTTTGCGTACGCAAAGCAAATGGTAAGATGCGAGTCTGTGCCGACTTCTCGACTGGACTTAACAAAGCGTTGGATGACTACGAGTACTCCATACCAATACCAGAGGACATTTTTGCTTGGTTGAATGGTGGTACAATGCTCTCACAAATCGATTTTTTCGATGCATACATCCAAGTGGAGCTGACGGATGAGGCCAAGGAAGTGGTCGTCATCAATACACATAAGGGTCTGTATCGATACAAACGGTTGCCCTTTGGTATCAACACAGCGCCAGGCATCTTCCAAAGTATCATGAACAAGATGATCTAGGGACTTGGTGGAGTCGCAACATATTTGGACGATATCCTGGTTGTTGGAAAGACACCAGAAGAACACAAGAGGGCTTTGTTTGCGTTGTTTGAACGTGTAGCTGAATACGGATTCAGAGTGCGACTAGAGAAATGCTCATTCGCAAGACCGGAAATAAAATTCTTTGGATTCGTTGTGGACCGAGAGGGTCGTCGTCCGAATCCAGAGAAAGTTGTAGCAATTTCCAAGATGCCAGCTCCACAGAATATGACTCAGTTACGGGCATTCTTAGGCATGGTGACATACTATTCGTCTTTCATACCGAACATGAAAGAGATGGATGGCTTGGATGGCTTGCTGAGAAAGGATGCAAAATGGAATTGGAAACACACACATGAGGCAGCGTTTGAAAGACTGAAGAAAGTATTAGTTCAGATCTGAACTTGACACATTACGACGGGAAGAAGAAACTGATAGTAGCCGCTGATGGGTGCGACTATGGGATCGGGTATGTGATCTCCCATCAGATGCGTGATGGTGCAGAGAAACCAATTGCCCATGGTTTGAGATCACTGAACGCTGCAAAAAGGAATTACGCTCAAATTGAGAAGGATGCATTAGCGCTCGCTGAGGCAATCGAGATGTTCCACAAGTATGTGTACGGAAGGCATTTCACGCTCCGTACGGATCACAGACCATTACTCGCTATATTTGGGAGTACAGGGTGCGCCATAAGTTCTTGCACACAATATTTAATGTGCCACAGCCGCTGGATTCAACGTAATGGCATGACTTCTATGGCGATACTGAGCCAACTCAATAGCAACTCAAAACACCTATCAGATCAGGGATACGTCGTCATTTGCTTTTGTAATAACTCAAAGTTGAGAGAGTAGTGAGCACCTCGTGGCTGGTGTATCTGGTATAAAACCTGTCGAAGCTTTACATCAGCTTTATGCTACGAGTTCAAACTTATGTATGATATAGCACTTGATTCGCTCTAAATTATAGTTGAGTGCGGCTATCCATCAGAATCGGATTGGCGTCATAGAGGAGTTCGTTCTGAGCACGTGATTTCGGTCGCGTAGCATTCCAGGAGGCGCATGTGGCACGGAGCAGATTCTAAGCTTTACAGAAGCGTCATCTTTGCGCTGTTCAACTTGAGTTGGAGGCAGCAAGGTGTCTTCTGTCCAAAAATACTCTGCGAGTGAAATCCAGAGTAATTTTGATGTTGTGATTCACAAAAAAACTTTAAAAAATTGCTTATACACGCCCTTTTCTTAAAAATTTTCTGAAATTTCTGAAAAGAAGGGGAGATGGGATCCCAGTACATCCGGTGAATTCCTCGATGTCTCCTCCGTCTAGTCCAATGTTTTGGTGAGAAACGATTTGATTTGCTCTGAGTAGTGCCTTCCGTTCTAAGAGACAATGTGACCGCGCTCCAGACCGTGCCGCGAAGTGCTCACTTTTCTCTCAAGTTTCAGTTACTACGGAAGCAAGTGGCGACATATTCCTGTTCTGATAGGTGATTTGGGTTGCTATTGAGTTGACTCATTTTCGCTATAGAGGTCATGCCACTATGTTGAATTCAACCGCTGTGGTGTTAACAAGTATGGTGTGCAAGAACTTATGGCGCACCCTGTAAGAAGGGCGTACCAGTTCGTTCAGCTAATCGCTTGATGCGTTGGGCGAACATGCTGATAGGATACGATTTTGACATCGAGTACATCAAGAATGATTCGTTTGGGCAAGCTGATGGACTGTCGAGGTTGATACAGAGACATCCTCTGACGCAGGAGGACTGTGTGATAGCTTCATTCGAAGTCGACGTGAAGCAAATGTCTGCTGATGCTGTACAAAGATTGCCCGTGTCAGATGAAAGTATTCGCAAGCAAACTGGGAAGCGCGTTGTGTTACGCAAATTGAGGAGTTTCACCGACAGCGGAAGATGGCCGAAGGTTGTGGAAGGGGCTTAAAAGCATTTTCACGACATACGTGAACCATTATCGGTTGTGCAAGGCTGCGTGATGTTGAACGACAGAGTTGTCGTACCCGAGACACTACGCACGGTAGTTCTCAAATATCTACACAGTGGCCATCCTGGAATTGTCAGGATGAAGAGTCTAGCGCAAAGCTATGTCTAGCTATGTCTACCTAACATCGATGAAGGCTGCGAAAGGACTGTACAGAGTTGCACAGAATGTCAACTGCAGTCTAAAATTCCGGCAAAGGTACCTCTGCAAATGTGGGAAAGTGCGCAGGAGGTATGGGAGCGAATTCACGTTGATTTCGCAGGCCCACTACACGGAACGTACTACATGGTTGTTGTCGATGCCATGTCTAAGTGGCCGGAGATATTCGAGCTGAACAATACAGAGGGAGGGGCATAAGTTATTGTACATCGTTTGCTGGCTTATTACTAGAGTGTTGCATTCGAAAATTTTTTTTAATATTCGAATATTCGGATAAACGAATATTTTGAAAACACCGAATATTCGAATAAACGAATATTTCGAAAAAGCCGAATATTTCGAAAAAGCCGAATATTCGAATATTCGAATAAACGAACATTTCCTAAACACCGAATATTCGAATATTCGAATAATCGAATAATTTGAAATAATCGAATATTCGAATATTCGAATAATGCGAATATTCTACTTCTTCGAATATTCGAATGTTTCGAATAAACGAATATTCGAATAATTATTCGAATATTATTCGATTCGGTCAACACTCTACTTATTACTCTGCGGTAGTGCAATGTTTTTTGAAAAGCTAGGTCTCCCTTGATAGTGCTGGATCTCCTCTATTTTCCGATTATAAATATGCCCTGGATACTCGGGATATGGCGGAGAAATTTTAGCGGGAACTTCAAACTCAGATTTTTGGCGCCGCCAAATGCACTGATCCAGCCCGCAATTCCGGAGCAAAACAGCCCCAAAACCAATTTGTGACAACGGATTTAAGTGAGATAAAAAGTAGTCTTGTACTTCTCAAGCCTATTTGAGGTGCATGTGCAAAATCCACTGAAGATCGGGGTGGATTTCGCACAGGACGAGGGTGTTCCGAAAATTGCTTGGATAAGAAAACCATGCCTTAGGTTTCGAGGAGTACAGCTGGCTTGTATCTGGGCCTGTTGATGAGGCTGTGTAGCCATTCTGCAGCATTTTTACTCAGTTTTCAGATCACGTCAACAGTCTATCTGATGTCCTGTATTTTAGTGGAAAAATTCCTAGAACGCAAATTTGGTGAAAATTGGCCTGGCATGGAGTAGCCGTGACCTTTCGCCCGCATATTTGTTAGACTTCGCTTTCTTGGGGAACCCCGCACATATCTGGAAAGAGCACTTCTTGCTCTTCAAGAATCATCCAAGCGGTGAATTCCACTTCAAAGATTTTGTGGATTTTCCAGGGGGAACTGTACGTAACAACAACCCACTTTTCTCGAAAATTTGTTTCGAGGCCAACTGCTCGATAGCAAAACCCTTACGGAAATGCGGATCCTAACTGAAAGATACTTTGAACCTTTCTCTATTCGGCAGAGAAAAGAGTGGGACAATGCATAGGTTCCTTGGAGACAAATAATAGATCAAAAGTTGTACAATAACTTATGCCCCCCTGTAGAACAGCAGGCACAACGGTGAAGCTGTTGAAAGAGTTGTTCCCACGATACGGAAATTTGAAAACGCTAGTGAGCGACAATGGTACGCAATTCACATCTGAGTTGTTCAAGCAGATGTGTGAAGAACGGGGTGTTACCGATGTGAGGACATCGCCGTGTCATCCTCAGTCCAAGATCTTCCGGAGCAAAACAGCCCCAAAAACAGTTTGTGACAACGGATTTAAGTGAGATAAAAAGTAGTCTCGTACTTCTCAAGCCTATTTGAGGTGCATGTGCAAAATCCACTGAAGATCGGGGTGGATTTCGCACAGGACGAGGGTGTTCCGAAAATTGCTTGGATAAGAAAACCATGCCTTAGGTTTCGAGGAGTACAGCTGGCTTGTATCTGGGCCTGTTGATGAGGCTGTGTAGCCATTCTGCAGCATTTTTACTCAGTTTTCAGATCACGTCAACAGTCTATCTGATGTCCTGTATTTTAGTGGAAAAATTCCTAGAACGCAAATTTGGTGAAAATTGGCCTGGCATGGTTTTCTAATCCAAGCAATTTTCATTCCTTTCTCTATATGGCACAGAAAAGAGAGAAACATGCTCACGATACCCACATACACAACATGCATGATTAACCGCTACTTGTCCACATGAGATAATTCACGAAGTTATTTCATGATTTCGCGATTGTAATTTGGTGTTCCGATGCTGATGTTTCGTGAGCATGTTTCTCTCTTCGGCTGGTCATGCAGATGGGCACATGAGTATACCCATGTATTATGAATGAATGAATGAATGAATGAATGAATGAATGAATGAATGAATGAATGAATGAATGAATGAATGAATGAATGAATGAATNTACTCGTTTGATTGGTGAAGCGAGAGGTCAGACAGGGAGCTGAGGGCGTGACTTTTCTCTTCGTGTTAAACCAGTCATATTTCTAAGATCTGCACTTGTGACGTTTACCCCGTTAGTTTACTAACCCTGTAGCAAACAGTCTATTTGTTAGACCTGCCCTTTACACAATACATGAAAGAGAAAGCGAAAAAGCTCTGGGATTTCTTAGGTGTTCCCAATTTCCACGTGACAAGAAAGAAAAAAGTGGACCAAGAGATCAACATAACATTCTTCCGGATGTGAGTACCACGTGACAAAATAAAAGAGTCGGCGCAGCGTGTGTATTTTACACCTTTCATCACAAAAGAGAGTTAAATCGCACGCTTTTCAGTGTTCCGCTCTGTTTACCAAAAAAAGTACTGCAACAGGTATAATGCAGGGGTTCTTTTTTTATGTCGTGTATGTACACTATGAATAGGGTTTGGTCTTTGCCGAGGTGTTGGTGGAACTCAATAAACTCGGATCAGTTCTATGGATTGGTCAAGAAGTGAAGGAGTGTCTTATCAAGCACGCGGCACAAACCACTACGATCATCTTGAAAATTCTAACATCGAGAAAGGATGCATGGTAATTTCATCTTAACCCCGCATGATGTTCCTTTACAAGAGAATTTACGGTCGTGCCGTTTCAACAGTGCATTTTCCGCGACAACGGCTCTGCTGGCATTGTAGCACGTAGCGTGGTCGATCAAACAGTTGACCCACGATCGATCCGGCTTCTTTGACGAGTTTCACCGTCTGTTTCCCTCTTTATTTATTCTAAAAACTAAGAACAATGTGAGAGGAAACAGGCGATAAAACTTATCGAAGACAACGGATTGATCGCGGTTCAGCTGTTTGACCAACCGTGCTGTCAAGGAGAGCAGCAGACCGCCAAAGTACCACGCCGACAGTGCTCCGTGAGTACCCGCCTTTTTGCAATTGGCTGTATTCGGCAAACCCTCATTTTGCACTACCGAATCTTTCACAACGCTAGGATGAGCGATCACAACCAAGTTCGAGTTTGGACTAGCGCTGTATGGGAATTACTTTCTGTTGCCTTTCACGAGCACATACCTAGTGCATGGTATTCGGCTAGTTCTGCCCCAAATTTTCAAGATTATTTTTTTCTCCGTGGGTGCGTGTGGCGCGGTGGTAAGAGGCTCGCTGCGCACGCACACGGTCGATGGTTCGATCCCGCGCCCGTGGCCAACCAAGCCATCCAACCCTCCGGGGTCGGTAAATTGGTACCAGAGGAGTCTGGGGGGATGAAGCACTGACTTGGTTCATCGGATGTCCCCCGCAAGTCACTGTACAGGGCACATACGCATTCAACGCCTCTACGATGCTCAGATGAAGTCGAATGCGTGGCGCATCCCTCGTGACGGGGTTGATTAACGCCGAACACTTTATCCTTTATTTATCCTTATTTTTTTTCTCCCAAACTTCGCATATTGGTGTTTTCCAAGGTGTTGACCACAAATGTCGTGTCCATTTTGTATTGTAATTCTTTTCTGCAAGGTTATGGTAGGTATACTGTGGATACGGTAACTCACAGAATTCTCTCAAATTCTGCATTGAGGGGGGATGTGTTAGACGCTGATCACGATTACAAATATTGTTTTGCGTGCTACCTTCGTTATCTACCTGATATTGTCATTTCCTCCAAATTTCCTACCATATGCCTACCGTATCCTTACAAAAATGGGGTTACGGTACAAAATGGATACAACACTCATGATCAGCACCCTAACTAATCCCCCAGGCAAAATCTGAGAGTATTTGGTGAGACACAGTATCTACAGTACACCTACCGCAGCCCTATAAAATGGGACAACGGTACAAAATGGATACGTGTTCATGTTCTATTATTCGTGTTTAGCGCCTCGGAAACCCCCTTCCCCATGCAAATTTTGAGAGACATTTTTTTTGAATTTTGGGACAAAACTACCCGAATAATGTCTGAATTTCTTAAATTATTCTCTATTTCAAGTGACATTCTTATATATACAGTCTTTCTCAAAAAGATAGACGGATTGCGCATGCGGTTTCTTAGCGGCGCGGCTGCAGAATCGTGCAGGACCTACTCGACCCTCTCACTTAGAGCATGCTCTCTCCGCATCCCTCGTTGAGGTTCCGCCGCAACGGCGCGGTCGCGCAATCCGTCAGTCCTTGGTGAAAAAGGAGTTGGGGNACAAATAAATAAATAAATAAATAAATAGGCACCAAATGCAACGAAAAATGCTTGTCAAATTGGTAGGAGGAGCGGCGCAGCTCAGCGTACAGGCGGTGGATGCCGGAGGCAAGTATTAGATTGTTGCAAAATCGATGTCGGATTTTTGAACCACGAACTTTGGAGTGTTGTTTTGGAAAGAGAAATGCTGCTTCTACCATACATTTTGTACTCTTCTAAAGCCCATTTCTTCCTCTTTCTTGCTTCTCTTTTCTATTCAGATTCGCTCACTTTCGTTGTGGTTTTCGGGCTTGAATCAAAATGTACTCGTCCGCTTAAATTCGTCCAAAACTGTTTCGTGGACTCGAACTCCATAGCAAGAGAGTGGCTTGGACAGGAAATGTTACCAACCTATGCAGAAGGGAATGCTCAACAAAATGGTAGCCCAGTGTTGGCCCAAGTCACTTGGTGTTGGAGACACGTGCCTCAGAGTTATGGACTAAAATTCGATGACGTCAACGCCGTTTTGAAAGCACTGTTGCAAGCTATCACCAGGAGACCTGTTCAATATCTCGAAGGTGACCTTGAGGTTCATTATTCCATTATTTCTGGGGCCATCGGAGAAACGAGCATGAAGGAAAAACTGAAGAAGTGGATCCAGTTCGATTATCCTCCAGTATTTCACAGTGGCTCAAGACCACACTTTTCACTCCAGACGCTCTGGAAGTAGATGCAGCCGCAGATCGAGACTCCCCCTTATAAGCCTCATTCAGGGGACAGTTCCCCTACAGATGACCACAAATACAAGCGGTGGGACCTACCGCTGAGAGAAAGAATAAGCCGCAAAAATACGCTAGCTCAAAACGATCTCGCCGCTTTTCTTGGGTCCGAAGAGCTTGGCTTCAGGCCTAGTGGAACGAAAACTCAGCGGAAAAATGGGGAAGATGTGCTGATTCAAATGAGTACTAAAGCGACAGAAAAGGTTCAGTTTCTGCCGAGTTACGACAATTCAAAGCCCAACTGTCAAAATCCGACATCGATTTTGCAACAACCTAATATTTTTTGGAACAACTGTATTAATGGGAAAACGTTCCCAAAGCGACACAGGAGGTGTGGTCTGGACGAGTTAACTCCACGGTGCGTGATGAGATCCCAACATTTTTCCTTCTACATACAGTCGTTCTAAAAAATACTCGCCTCTGGCATCCACCGCCCGTCTGCTGAGCCGCGCCACGGCTCCTATGCATTATGATACGTGCTGCAACGTGGCTCAGTCGACGCGCAGTTTAGCGTGATCATAATGCATAGGAGGCCGGCGCGGCTCAGCAGACGGGCGGTGGATGCCGGAGGCAAGTATTTTTTGGAACGACTGTATGTATGTTGTATAGATTAACGGCATCGACCCTCTACGATCATTTGGCCACCACCCTACAGTTTTGATCTCCTACAGCCCGCCAAAAAGTTGGTTTTCTTTGCGTATTTAAATTAAATTTCTTCATACGTGTATTTCTGCTGCAAAGTCGGGGCGTTTCTTTTTTTGCATGGATTGATCGAGCTGCTAGTACTCAGGTTCAGTCTTTACCATATCCGCTTGTATACGTACATACATGTGCATGGGGTATGAATGTTTGGATGCCTAGTACTAGGCGACAAAGGTGGGCGTGGGGGATAATCCTTAGGCGTGATTCATAGTGCGTCGGAGTCCGATCCCGTCGGATAACAAATGATACGTATCGATTCACGTCGGACTCCGATCATTTGTTATCCGACGGGATCGGACTCCGACGCACTATGAATAACGCTTTAGCCCATTAAGTTATTTGCCGATATGGTGAAAAGGGAGTTGGGGGGGGGCACCTGCTGGAGACAACAGAGGTGCTTTTGACATGTCGCACTTGTTCTAACATGCTGAGAACAGGGATTTCAGATGGAGTAGGTCTAATTAGGAAGCACAGAGTCTTTTTGAACAAGTTGAACAAGTTTGAACTTGTTAGTCCACTGATTTCTAGTTAGGAAGAGTGGAAACTATGCTAAAATGCCTGTCTCCAATTTTTCGGTTCTTTTTTTCTTTTCTGCTCTGATTCTACTTTACGACTAGATTAGCTACCTCTACTAAGCAGTTTAGGCATAAAAAACTAGCCTAGATAGCAAATGCGACCACTTTTTTGGGGTGCCCCCCCCCCAACTCCCTTTTCACCAGAATCTTTCTAGGACAGGTCGGGATGCATTTACAACGGAGCTAGCGAGAAGCCAGCAATGTCTGCTTCCGTGCAGCTGATATGGAGGCAGCCTTTGTCGCCTAGTGCTTGTCACCCTGAAGGTTTCCACCGAGTAGTCGTGAAATTCGGTGCAATTCATCGGCTGCACAACGACATCATTTAATCGACGCCTAAAAAAGACCGGGACTAAGCCTTCGCAACTTTCTTAATTTCGGTGCATTGACGTCGTCCTAGAGGAAATCTCTGCTATTTTTTCTCTAAAATCTCTGTTATTTTTTTCTAATCGTCCTATAAGAAATCTCTATTATTCCATCTTACTCAGACAATGGTACGGGCTGACCGCGGTACCAAAGTGGGGTTTGCGGGCTGACCGCGGTACCAAAATGTGGCTTGCGGGCNAACTCCCTTTTCACCCAACACTTTCCTCTGACCGCTAGGGCTACGCTTTTCGCACCGGCCGAGGTCAACGGCTTGTCTGTTGATTAATCTTTCATATCCCCCGAGCTTCAATTCGATTTCTCACGGGGTAATGGCTGTGTTCTATAATCGACGGTAGAGGTCAAATTTTTGATCGGCACTCTACATAACATTCTTCAAGCAAAAGGTTTGCCTTTTTAGTGGAAGTAATTGTTAGTTGAAATAGTGCTGTGGCAATCCTACGATTAGTAAAGACCGTTCTAGGTAAGACTACCCAGGAACCGGGGAGGGAGTGCTCAAAACTGAAGTCCTCATGTGTGTATTTCGATCATTCATAGATCGATAAGCACATAATCAGACCCTCTCCAGTCACAACGCCACGTGGCGATCACATGACGACCACATGACGATCACGTGACGTGGCACTCAATTACACAACGAGAAGTCTTGCACAACTCTGCTCACAACAAATTGCAACTGCACAGGTGCTGCGGCATCACCTCATGCAACAGCACAGGTGATGCTGCACCTCCTGGGGCAACTCCATACGCAACTCCTACTGATGTGCCGGGGTTGCACGAGATACATTCACAAACCACGACCACAGCCGGCCGCGAAATCCTCTCGTTGTCTGCGTCTCCAATCTCCAACGTGTCCCTGTACTGCCTCCACCCACCCTCCTCTTCTCTATGCTCTTGCCCCTCGCCGCCGGTGCAATACAGCTGGGGTACGTGTCCCATCCTTTGGTACAGTCCTTTTCAAAAATGACGGTAGTTGGATTTGTGCCTATGCTCTGCTTTTTTCGCCTGCCTCTCCGAATAGGGCAGTATTTGTCGCGTGCTCTCTTTCTATAGTATCTTAACAACTACGCTTCTCGGTGAAACACACTACTATACGCTGAAGGAGTTCCAAAACTAGAGTAATTTGTTAATCCTTCACACTACTGGAACATGGTCGTTGCAAATTAATGCGTCCACTAATCAATGTGGATATGGATCGCTGGATTTTTTAAAAGTACTTTACAAAAGAATTCAAAATTTTGTCTCGGTTTTTTTTGATTGTTTACTTTACTATTATTTTTGAATGATCATTACTAATTATTCAACATTAGCATTGATATTTTTACCATTTTTATTATTCCATTCGGGTCAGCGGAGTGGCAGAGTTGCTTCTTTTCACCCTCAGCCCCTGGCTGGCCACTTCTACGACCGGCACAGCAGTTTAATGACATCGTACTACTATATACTACTACTATATACTACTCCACTTGTGATCTACTATACTCGTTCGATTGGTGAAGCGAGAGGCCAGACAGTGAGCTGAGGATGTGGCCTTTCTCTGCGTGCTAAACCAGTCATATTCCTAGGATCTTACGCTGTGACGTTTACTCCGTCAGCTTACTAACTCTAGCAAACAGTGTATTTGTTAAGTTTGCCCTTTGCACAATACATGAAAGGGGAAACGGAAGAGCTGCAGAATTTCTTCAGCGTTTCCGGTTTCCACGTGGCAAGAAAGAGAAAAAAGTGGACCAAAAGATCAACATTTCTCCCGGATGCGACTACCACGTGACAAAATAAAAGAGCTGCGTGTGTCTTTTACACCTTTCCTCCTAAAAGAAAGTTAAAAACGCTCTGTTCCGCTCTGTGTTTACTGAAAAAATGCTGCAACGGGTATAATGTACGGGTGCTTTTTTTGTGCTGTGTACACTAGGAATAAGGTTTGATCTTCGCAGAAGTGTGGGTGAAACCTAAAGAAATCTGTTCGAGTCCAACGGAAAACAGACATGTTTGTTTGTTTCTTGTAGTAACTCACATAGATACACAAAACATTCACGCTCCTCTCTCCTTTGTAAAGCACCTCTTCTGAATAATGTATGACCATGCCTTCGGAAATTGTTTATGTATTTGAACAAGAAAATATAGTAGGCATAACAAATTCTAACAAAATGCAACAGAAATAACAATGGAAAAAGCTACTCGTCCTCCAGGTGGTACTTTTCACGGATGAAGACGGCGTCGGATTCCGTTAAATGTAAGCAAATGCTTGCGAGATCTGAAAATAGATTAGGTTGAAACAATGGACCACATTGAAACATCGCTTTGCCCGTTCTGGGATCATTACAGCTGCTGCAGCAGCAAAAAAATCACTAAAATTTAAAAAAATTATTTACTCTACTGATGCGCAAATCAACCCCGCCCACCCCTCATCCCCAAGATTCAAATTTCCAAATTTTTCTTAATTCCCAAATTCCATGTCCATTAATGGGTTTTATTTTTATTACGTGCTAGCAGAGCGCTCTAACAATGTTCTCCGAAAAATTATTAGTAATAAAAAAGAAATATCGTAAATAACAACATCTCACCTTTCTTCTCGTCATCACCGAGGAACATCACTAACAGTTCGAATCGTGGTACATCAGCCAGATGCAGCAAACACTCCGACACCTCAGCGGCAGTCACACTGGATGACTCGAGGAGTTTAATGAGACCTCGGATCAGCCGACTAACCATCTCTGTTTCCATGAGCTCCCCGAATAACGAAGAGTATATTGTCGTTGGTATTGACTGAAAAATAAAATAATGGCAGCAGTATACAATATAGGTTTCTGAAATAGGTACTATGAACAGTCAGCAAAGCAGTTGGAACCCTTCAACCCTTCAGTTTCCAAATTATTGTCGTAATGCTCATTTTTTACAAGGAGACACCTATTTTCTTCCCACATCTCACCCCCCCCCCACCCCATCCGCCACCATCACCGTCTTCGCCCATTTTAAGCTATAGATTGGCGTTCATCCGGACAATGAACCAAATCCTACTAAATTCCGGCCAGATGGAGGCCAAATAAGACAGATGTTGAATATTACCAGGCTCATAAAGGAGTTTCGACGAATACAGAAGTAACAAAAGATAAAAAAGGCACAGCGATGAAAACAATAGAAATGCGACACACCAGGAAGTACTTGGCGAAATTTTCCGGCGGCAAACGCTCCAGTTCCCGATAATCCTTGGAAAATTGTCGTAAAGTCGTTGGAACACGAAACTGGGTAACCTCGTTTGGTACAGCTGCATCTTCGCTGGACTGGGCCTAAACAAAAATGGGCTTCGTGAAATCGAAGTGCTGGACTAGTCGATTTTGATGCACAGGGTTGCTGCAGCACCTCTCAACTCGGGAAATATCGCAAAAAAATATTTTAAAAAATCGCCCTCGTTCTCAGTGAAGTGCAGAATGAGTGGCATCAGAACTCTTCGAAAATTAGCGAAACGAGGATATCTTCAAGAAGATGAGAACCAGAGATGAGTGGAAGTATTAGGTGCGTGCAAAAGTTCCGGGGCAGTTGGTGGTAACTCGCTGTTTAACATGGTTTTGTTTCTTACTGATGCATTATTCTGCAATTGTTTTCATGTGCGCTGGTAGCCTGGAACATCTACTACCTTTACCACTTTTGGCTTTGATCTACGTCACAGCGTCGCTGCGTTTCATGTATAAAAGCGATGTTATGCTCAATCAGCGATTTCGCGAAATTTTGCTTTATGAATTCAAATTCGGCCGACTCGCAGGGAAGGCGACCACCGCAATAAAGATTATGTTTGTGTAGGGTATCCTCTCCGACATGGGAACAGTTCGTAGGTGCTTACAATTTCTGAGCGGAAATGAGCGCTTACAAAATGCCCCACAAGTTGATCAGCAATTTGACCTGCACAAAGGCTCCCGAAAAGGGTGGGTTGAATCAGACCTAGTGGAAAGTGTGCAGGACTTTGCGAGGAAAATAACCACTCATGGCATGTGACTTGGAGGGGAATAGTATGAAAGGAAATATGAGGAGATGGATTTTGTGTGAGTCCGCCATCTCTGCTGCGGTATAGCACACACTAACGTTTGCAGTGTCAACCGTCTAAAAAGATGACCAATTGGTCCCCGAAGTTCTAACTCAGCATGTATACTCTCAAGACCAACCTCCATAACAACGTCTCCTTTTCAAGCCTTTACGACTTTACATCCGCTGTAAAACATCTCGTGAACAGACCCTACTCAAAAACGACGTGTGCCGCTCTTTCGAGTTTGAACCTGTCAAATTTTGTGCCTCTCGAAAAAATCGTTAGCGCACCCTGTTGACAACATTACACAGATGCCAATGCTTTTTGGTTCGGATCAAATGGTTGACTTTGAGTTGAGTTATGGCGCGTCAAAGAAATTAGGTGCAACTGCCCCAGAACTTTTGCACGGACCTAATAAAACTTAAGACCTCAGATCATCAAATTCGGGCGTCGGAAGCCCGAAAAACACCGGAATATCGGGGGTTTTGGCGGTTGGAAGGCGGAATTCCGCTCATCCCTGATGAGGACCATGAAAAAGGATTACCGATCTCCAGTCATGACTCTTCGGTTGTTATCCCGCTAAATTGAATTTAATATTGTTACCAGACACCACCCACTGCACTTTCCTCCACCTTCTCCACACTTTGTCGTGGAATATCGATCGCAATTTCAACGAAATCAGAGTCAGACCGTATCTCATCACCTTTCTCCACACAAGGCACATCTATTACTTCAGCGTCCTGCTGGAAAGAACAAGAAAGGGCATGAAAGAGCCTTCTCAAACATGACTCATAAGAAACGAAGCGCACCTTATTTGCAAGTTTTTCGATCATCGCTTTGACAGCCGAACTGGGGGCAATTTCGAGGCATCGTTCAAGATCTTTGTGAGCGGACGCTTTCAAACCGATTTTTTCTAGAGCTTGTGCTCTCCTTAAATGTGTTAAATTATTTAACATATTTATGCGGACAAGAAATACACTAAACCACCTGTACAGAACCTTCTCCATTTTTGAGTCTATTTCGAGTGCACGATTGCAGTCCATGATAGCCTTTGCCCATTGCTCCAGGTTCAAATGAGACTGAGCTCGATTAGCTAAGCACAGACATTTATGTATGTACCCAAGAAAAGGGAGCACATCCTGAAGCGTCTGGATCCAGGACTCGGATTCATGCAATGTGCAAAAGTAGCTCGCCGCGCCGCGATGAAGTATAAACACAGCTAAGAATATATGGAAAATACCTAATACGGTCGCTGATTGCTCCACCTGTAGGCTCTGACTATAGAGTTCAATCGCTTTGTGATATCGTTTCTCTCGGAAGCAGACATTACCCTCTTCTTTTAATCGTACTGCCTCCTTTGACATTTTCTATACACCTAAATGGTGCCTCATAATGAAAAATGGAGTGTTTGCCGCACTAAAGCTGTCATCTGTCAGTTTTCGGGAATTTTCTCAAATATAAGAGCTTCCACTGCTCTGGCCAAACCTTCGTACCCACAACTTGGTATAGCCGGTCATAAAAGCAAAAATAATTTATTATGGAAATGAAAAAATCACAGACGCAATTGCACCAATATCATCAGTACAGAAAGAGAAATAAAAACAAAGTCAACAAACCGAGTACCTGAGCTTTGTACAAACAAAAATTCTTCTCTAATATACGTTCACATTTTTGAGATTTCTATAATCATGCCGGAGTTTGAGGAAGTCTTGTATGAGCGTGTGATCAACATCTGCCTGAATTCCATCGCTTAGCAAAAAAAAAAAGAAAAAAAACTACAGGGAATCAAGAAACAGAAAGGGGAAACAGCTCACCAGCATGGGACTATGCGCAGCATCGGTGAGGTTCTCCGGCAAAACAACGAGGAGGTTTGCCAAAGCATGCAGACTTTCAAACTGCCTCGTAACTGTGGCTTCCAGCCGCCACTGTGACACACATTTTCTGTACTCGTTAAGATCGCACAGCAGTAGCATAGCACCAGCCGAATTGAAGATGAACTAAATTTACCAAATGTTTTTTTACTCTTTTTCACTAATATTCAACAGTCAAGCTTGATGTGAAGCACAAATTTACAGTGTACACTTGTGACTGCCAATTACGTGTGTGCTTAGATTCTAATCAGCGTGGCAGAACAACTCGGTTTACTACCTCAGCTAGCTTGATTTAGGATCCTCACACTCTCAAAACAAACCTGTTGGATGTGATTAAGCAGCAGCTTGTACAGTTGATTTGCCAGCTCAGTTTGCAAAACGACGAGATTTCCTCCATCACATCCCCTTTCCATGGCAGCGGCCTGCGAGCTCAGGAACCGCACCACTTGTTGGCAAGGCTGAAAACCACAGCATTCACAACACTGGCTTCAAAACAGGTAAGAAAGTCTTTGATAGCCGTTCATAGGCTGTGTTTGACAAACCCTTTAAATTTATAAAACGTGGATTTGACTGCCAAGTTCCTGCCATGATTTAACAGAACTAGAATAATTAACCCAGCAATTTCCTTATTATTTACCCGTCTTTTCCTCTGTAAAACTTGAGAAGAAGCGTTGAAACTCACCACTGATGCTCCAAGGTTGATCTGCTGATTATCCGGTCGGAAATCAGCCTTCTTCTGTTCAGATGACAGCACAAATCGAACATAACCAATGATAGCCTTCAACTGCCGCTCCAGACCCAAGTTAATCTTCTGTTCTAATGAACGCAACGACGATGACCATTTCTTTGCTACACATTGCTCTACGACGGATCCTCTGGAATTAAATTTTGATTCTGGAAACTGGCACACCACGAAAAAGTCAAAAAACCAACTTTACTAATGGTAGCACTGAGTCCTCGTATTGTTTCATCAGCAACAATACTATTGAGGTATTCTGCGACACCACCGAGAAAAAGTAGGCTGGCGGGCTCACTTTTGGTTCGCCCGGGGGAATGCCTAAAACACTAATTTGTGCACAAAAACACAAATAAATATGTAGTCTAGCAATATAGAACAACGAAACCAACCAGCTATTGCCAGTTCGACGGCATAGTCCATATGCTCTGAGTAAAGATATTTCAGCAATATGTCCAGAATATTTTCGCTTTGTTTCGGGACTTCCGATTTCTCACAGAGCTAAAAAGACGTACTGGTTACCGGAGTAGCATGAAATCCATAGGTTTGCAAGGTTGAGAACCGGTGCATTGAGCGCCTCAAATTTTCATTGCTTCGGTGGAAGAAGAAGGCCTGAGGCATAAAAAATAACACCGAATAGGAAGCATTTTCCCTTGGAAGCACTATCTATTCGAGACTATCTATGGAACAGAATCAATGAACTATAAAAGATCCAGTGGTTTTATTACGATTTCAATGCTTGGCTGCCACTGTCTATAATAGCGCGGAAGTAATAACGTAAGATTGAAAAAAAAAAACGAAAAACAAGGAATTCAAGCTTACAAGACCACTCTCAAATAACAACAAAATATGACAAATGAAACATTACAAACTCTACCCACCTGTGCCGTTCTGAAGAACGCATGTTTTGTCTCCTGGAGAATACTGATAGCCACGTCTTCAGACAGGAACGTCTCACCACCATATGTTTCCACTGTCAGTAGAAGAGCTTGTACATCTCTCTTCAGTTCTTGCAGTCTATAAAGGAACAAATGGAATGAAACTTTCACAGTTCATCAGTGACTTGTCCATACCCTCCACTATGGATCTGCTTCTTGACGTGCTTCTTTGACTCATAGAACCGCTGTAGGATGTTGCTGCACTGAGCATGGAGATAGTCCAGCTCTTCACTGGGATATGTTGACAGATACCTGGATAACAAGTTGTTCCCGAACAGATGAAGGTAAAAATTATAGAAATCTGCTTATACGAAGAAGAAAACAAATGCAAGTACCTGTCAAAAATGGAACGCGTGAGAGTGGGCAAGAATGATGCGTCAGAACTGACATGAAGGGCATCGAGTTCCTTGTTGAGTTTCAAAATGCTGAAAGCGCTGTTATCAATCACGTGGCTAAAATCTGCTGCGGGAAATGAGGTGAACATCCTATCAAGGCTTCCATTTCATTATTTTTCAGCAGAAAACAAAAAGATACCTTGTGTACGACTTTTCCAGGCCTTTTAGGTATCCTTCACGATCATCGCTTTCCTTACAATCTCTGAGCTTAGCAGAAATATGTTCTTTCAGTCTGCCAACGTAAACGCTCAAAATCTAAAAATATCCTCTAAAAACATAGGAAAAACAGTTAAGAAGGTTGAAAGGTACCAATTTCTGCACAACAGCAGTTGGACTCGGAAATATGGCTTCGATCTTTGGTTTATGATTTTTAACCAGCTGTAAAGCTTCAGCATAGACATCATCGCATCCAGCTCGGAAATGTGACACGATGAACTCCACGTATCGGGCGACACAGTGAGAGTAGCCCTAAATTACGAAATACAACTTAAGTTGGCTAATAAGTACACTGCTAACCTCAGGCCCATTCTCACTAACCTTAAATTCGCTCAGAATTTTCGCCACTTCGGCCATTTTCTTCTCGTCACGTTGAGCACGGCCGAATTCATCGATGAGAAGCCTTTCCACCTCTTCATACCTTCAAATACTACGCTCACATTGCAACAGAGTAGGGTAAAACACCTCAGCATTGACGGCTTACGTACCTGTGCGCTATCCTAGCCTGCACTGTTGCAAACTTCTCTTTGGACAATTCTTGTGAAATGGAGTAGAGCTTTTGGACTAGATCAGCAGACTCTAGGAGCTGAAAAAGTAAACATTCATAATCCGATGTAAACAAAGAAGCAAGCGATGCAAGAAGGGGTATATCGGCAAAAACCTTGTCAGGATCAGTGAAAATCATCGAATTCAGTGGTTGATCAGACAGAAACTCATCAAAGTGTTGTATCAGCTGGAGAGCATCATGGGCACGCTGCCTCGGTTGGTGAACCTGGAAGGAGGGAGTTGAGAAAAGGCAAAATGCTCCATAGACGTAATGTTAAAAGGTGTTGTTTTTCACTCGAAATCACTCGAAATTGGAAGTTCTCACACAAAAATGGAAGGAAGGAAAGGTTCTTAAGAAATTGAAGCTTGAATTTGAATGCAACGAGGTCAGCGCCAAGGACAATATGCTTCTAGACCAGTCGCAACACTTGTACTCCATCTCACCAAAGATTAGAGTTGAATGGGAACTAGAGAAGAAAATGAAAATAAAAACTATGTGGCGCTTCGTGTGCTACACTCTGTTTTACCGGAAAAGGGCCACAGAGAGAAAGACCGCGGGAAAGTGTGCAGATATGGAGATGGTGAGAAGGAAAACTGGTAACACGCACAGATGCTCAGCGTTTAAAACAGATTCTACAAAGGAGAATCAGGCTGCTAGCCGTTTAGCGCAAAAGTTGCAATTTCGCGCGCAAACACCCAACTCTCGTCATCTTTGAAACGAGGTATACTACTCTAACTATAATATTATATATGCGAAGAGATAATGCAAAGCCTCACCGATTCAAGCTGGTCGCCAAGGTGAACAACTTTGGTGGACACTGACTGCATGGTAGCATCCAATTGCTAGAATCACAATTATGAAGTAATCCTATGAGCATGTCAAGCAGAAAACAAAACTGGCCTTGATTTTGTCGATGGCTTCCGCGTTTCTCTCGTATAGCCTCTGCAGCTGATTGACATATTCACGTTTCTCTTTGTTGAGTTCGTGCTCTAACCTAGCAATTTTGCTCTGAAACAAAAAGTAGTGAATGAACCAAACTTCTTGATACACCTTCTTAGCTAAGCATCCAAACACTTCTCTCTTATAGCTGCACATTTCTTATCCAAACATGCTATTGAAATGAGAATTTTGGTGAAAATGCGCTCAGCTCACAAAGCCATCAAGACCGAAATAAGAATAAATACAGCATTAAACTACGAGATCCGAGAATCCCTAACCTGGAACTGATCGCTCAGCATTTGTAAGATTCCGATTTCCTCCTCAAATTTATTCTTCAGCGATACTGGATCTGTGATCGTCTCAGCACCGCCAGTCAGTCGCCATGCAACGCGTTCAACAAAGTCGATTGCATCAAAAGGATCCTGAACAAGGCGCTCAACACACTACCTAGTGAACTAGGTAATAGTCTGATTCGAGGTTTTTGACACACCTGTTCCAAATCTTCAACATATGTGGCGAAATATTGACCACTCATGATGAGAGAAAGGCAAGGACCAAACCCTCCCAAGTGATCCTAAAAGTAAAATTGATATCCTGAATGAAACGGTAATGAGGTAACATTGAAACAATGAGATAGAAGTGTTCAAAAAATACTTCAGAAGAAAAATGAAGCTATGTACTGAATATGGTAGTAGAAACGTGATCATAGGTCAAAGTTGTCGACTTTAACAAGCTCTGTCAGCAAAGTTTCTTGTCAGTGCCAGACCTACTCGGTAGTTTAGTGTCGGGAACGTTACGGACTCTGGTATCCTATGTGCAGTTGAGCCCTTCCAACCGAAGCTGGTGGGAATTCAACAACTCTGGCGGGACAGCATCGATTGGTTCCATATGGAGATCAAATTCTCAGGTACAGAGGCGGCTCCTAGCACTGCGACTCAAGTGCGAGGGTTTGACTAGATCAAATTACTTTTTTTTCTCTTCGTTTATTACAAATACAGGGAAAGCCAGTACATGTAAACTTCGTTTCCCCTGTGTCTCTTTCAGATACTGTGTTGAACAAAGCTTACAACTGTAATTAGAACCCAAAATGTCTTGCCCGAATCAGTTTATCCATTGAGAAGTCATGCATACACGCTTCTGTATCACCACTATTTTGACAAGTACTGTGAAAACAAGTAACTCTGTGGTCTTAACCGTAAACACAACAAACACTTGCAACGATGGTATGTACACATTTATTGCACAGTTCTATCTATTTGCAATAAAATTACAGACGTCTGACTTAGACTTGACTTGACTCAAATGATACAATAGTTACAACAATAATCCTTTGTACAGTAAATGACTAGAACGAGTGAAACCTCATGAAAGGCTTTAACGAGTTCCAAGAACTCTAAATGCACTGTGCGTAAGCTAATGAGACTCAGATAATAACACAAGAAATCCATAAGATTCTAGCAAAGCACATGGCAATGACCGGGATTATGTTAAGACACGAAAATGGGTTGTGGCACAGGAGAATATGATTCAAGAGCTAGAGTTTTGTAAGGTATTCTGTTCTGGTTAGCAGCATTATAGCAGTGATGCCCGAATCCAATTTACTACGATACCCCGTTGTTAAAAAAATCGCTCGTAAAAAAAACTTTGGCGTTAATTTGGAGGGTGTGAAACAATTAGCGCACTCTCCTTTAAAACAAGGGAGCTATGCGCGTAGATTTTACTCTACAGTATCTAAAGATGTACAGAGGCCATACTTCGAGGTCGCAGGTTATTTTGGCGGTAGTTCCTCTTTCTTCTCCTCCTTTTCGTTGTTGAAGAATAACAAGGGGAACATTCCGACTAAGCAACCGATAGTGAGACCAAAAGCGCGAGCAGAATGAGTCGTCCATCTAGCCTTAAAATGATAAATTTACAGAGGCTGGAAAGAACTTGTGAGAAAACAATCCATTTATCTCAGGGAAACTTACCCGAGAGCTCTCAAGCTGCTCTGATGTGAGCACGGGATGTTTAAGGCCGATTTTGTGGAACATGCTTTCGACGTAGTGGGCTAACCCGACACCGGCTACATCGGAAATGAGATTTCCGAGAGCTGCCGCAGCCATGGTAGATAGGCATAGCATTGTGCCTAGTTGCTAAATTAACGATAATATGATTACAGAGGTAACATCACCACGAATTAATTAGTAACAATGTGGGAATCCAGCAGAAAGAAATTGTCAGGAGCATTTCACATTATGCAAATCTTTCAAAAAGCTTTCTAAACTAAAAAAAAAACCTACATGGTCGATGTATTCGCCAGCGACTATCATAATCACGTTGTCAAGAAAGCCGAAACCAATAAACGGCAATGAATTCACGAGGAATAGTGCTCGAGTTTGATCTTCCGTCATCGGAACGGAATCCTGCTGAAAAATACATGTTCAAACACCGCAAAGTGAGAGTGTGTTATTTTGAGAACATAACTTTGCAATATAAACCAATGAAAGAAGAAAGAAAGAAGGAAAGCTACAGAAAAGACATACGACATCAACTATTTCTGACGATGCCAGAACATAAGAATCTCTGCTGTAATTTGAAGCACTTGTTTTGGGAGAAGGCAAAGTCTTCATGTAAGGAAGTTTCCGGAACTTGTTCAACAAAGCGGTTGCTTGTACATTTGGACGCAAAAGTGGCCCTTTCGCCGGAAAAATAACTACATTATCTTCTGAAGAATTTCGCTGTTTCAAAAAGGACCTGAAATCGGGATGAGCTCAACTCTCACGGCAAGTAAAAGATCAGTGGATTTTCTGACAGTTCCACACCTGAGTATACGACAAAATGGCCCGCTTTTTTCTATAATACAAATTGTAATGTCTTTGAAAGGAAGTTGGGATGCTTCCCCGATCATTGATTAGTGCGACCTTCCTGGTGCTTATTCACTTCGCTGTGTATCCGAAATTTTCAAGAGGTCATGTATTTTGCCGTGAGTGTTGGTAACAGTTTTGCAATGGAACTCGTCCACACCCCGACTTTATTCCTAACTCTACAGCTCAGTGATGGTTATCGGACACTTACCACCCGCGCGTCAGGCCCCGGTAAGATAGTGTATAGAAAGCAATTGTTCCCGAACCTTTTTCCATAATGAATAGTTCACCACTGATCTAAGGCAGTCAATAAGGTGCTAGGGTGAGTTAGGGCACATCTTGAACCGTTTTTGGCCCTTTTTCTCCGAGTTCAAAAAGGCACAACGGCATGACGCTAAGCTTTAACTGGATTTTTGACGCTTTGTTCCTGAGCCAGCATGCATTAATGACGTTACCCAGGGTAAAAATGTTAACCGCTGTGTTACCGATGGGTAAATTTGGGAGTTATAGCGTGTTTGCCCAGGGTAAGCTCTGAAGGATCCTTGAATTTTGCCACATCCTACTGTTCATTTCAACAATCCATAGGTGTCGTTGGCGGGAGCAGACGGAGGGGTGGCAAGGAAGGAAGAAAAATAGGGGATTTGCGCCCGTTTGTGGACCCGAATCACTTGGATTTCGAAAATATGTAAATACTTCAAAAATCAACTCTAGTCGTGCGGGTGGTAAGTGCCTGTAAACGCTCAGTGATATAAGGCAATTCTCCAAGCCGGAAAATTCACAAAAGCGAGGACTCAACAGAATTTTTTGTACGAGTTTACCTGCAGACGGAATTGCTGTGCAAACTACCCCCATCTGAACGAGCTCCATTGTAAGCGGAAAAACCAATGAACGAAAATGTGCATGGGAAAAGGAAACAAGTGAAGTGCAGCATGCAAAAACATAACAAGGGGAAACCCTACGAAACCGTCGCTATCACTTACCAGATCTTGTCGAGCAGCTAAATCTTCCAGTGCTTCACGCAACAATGATTGCTCCTCTCGCGTCAGCCTTGCAGCTATCTTAAAAACGATTCGGTAGGAATTCATGACTGCTCAAAGTGAAACATGTCGCTTTTGATATTTCTGCACACCTCAAGCGCAGCATGTGAATCTTCGATGATGATCTTGTCCAAAGAATGGAAAGCACCCGTAGTCGTTGGTCTTCTGACTATCTGATACGTGCTTGCTGATGATCGACGACGGGGTACTGATGGAGAGGTACCCACGTCGTAGGAGCGGGTGCTACCGATACGCGAGAGAAATCGCCCGGTCGAGACCAATAGGCGCATGCGCTAAAAAAATTTACAGATATTAAGGATTAAACAGGACGAATTTGAAGCCTGAGCGAGAGCAGAAGACAACTGCTAAGACCAATCATGACTACAGTACAATGAAAAATGAGCCCATAAAGGAATTCAATTCCGCTTTCATTCATTATTTACGAGGTGAATCGGATCTTAACACGAATAATGCTATTACGAGCTAGCAAGAGGAGAATGAACATTAAGAGACTCATTTAACTTCACTTCAAGAAAAAAATGACTGTTCCGAGCAGCGACCCCAGTAATCTACACTAGGTTCCGACTTCTCTAAACAGTGGTTCATTCGTCGCACTAATTCAAAAGGTTAAAAGAATAAACGTTCAAATTCTACTCAAAGATAGATAGAACAGCGAAGCCCCATTCTAACAAAATGCGCCCTTTATCTCAAAAAAAAAACATTAAAAGCTTCGAAGAAAAGATTAGAGAATTCGCGAAGTATGAGGACATGTATATGAAGTGAGAACTACCAAATGAAATGTGCCCACACTGAACACACCATGTGGTCTCATTTTGATCTTACGAGGACAGCGATAAGCTGACACTCGTAAAATAAACACCCCAGCGGGTTTTCGTCGTCATGCCCACCCACATGAATTATGGCCGCTCTAATGGGAAGAAGAGGAAGAGCAGCGAAGAAAGGGAAGATTGACAACAACTCAATTACGACGAGTGCTCGCAGCAGTAACAGGCCCCAGCGCGGCTTGTCGTCGGGCAAGCTGGGCTTCGTAAGAGGGGCAAAGAGCAAAGGGGGCTTCGTATGGGGTGCGAAGCGGAAACGCTGCAGGCGCTGGATCATGAAGGAGCAGTGGGAGAGGCGCGCTTGCTGTTTAGTGCATGATGTTGAGCTGCAAGGCCCTAGCTAAGTCAAGACTTCACGGGATGACACCCAATTTGGGGTGAAGAAGCGCTTGCATACCTACAATAAGTGTTTGAAAAATGAGGCTAAACTTATGCGAACTAGGAAATTGTATGCTCGGTAAAGTGGCCAGCTTGTCAAGGACAGGCTGAGTCCTAGCTCAGCCTGTCTTGAGCATAATTCTCCTACAGAACGCATAAGTTTCCATCCATTTTTCATGCACCTGTACTATTTTCCATTCGCTATCCAACACCCCACAAAGTGCCACTTACGGGCTTGTATTATCAGTGTTTATCAACTTCTCCGATTTTCCATAACTTACGAACTGTGTTTTTCTGCCGCGCTCCACTGCTGACAAGGTCCTTTAACATCAGCTTCTTCTTCATCTGCCGTTATCTACTTGTATTCGTCTATTTTAGGGTTTCCTTGTAGTTTAGTGAGGTTTTCGTTGCCAATACTCGCTATCGTGTCACGTTTTGCTTTGCTGGTACCAATTCGCAAATAACTAGTGTGATTTATTACCATGTTCGGAGTTTCTTCCTTTTGTTGTATCGTTATATACACATTTATAGTGCGTCGGCCACCGGCCCGATCGGACAATAAATTGGTATGCATATCGATGCTCGTCGGAATCCGACGCGTTGGATTCCGACGAGCATCGGTACGTGCTTCCGTTCTCCGATCGGTCGGACTCTGACGACTATAACTACAGCTTCAGTCGGCGTTGTCATGATTTCGGGGGGTTTTTTGAAGATGAAACTTTACTAGTAAACATTTCGTGGTAACTTCCATTGCGAATAGATTTAAAGGGGGGGGGGCTTCGTAAAATCCTGGATTTTCAAAGAGGGCTTCGTTTCCGCTCCAACCCCACGACAAGCTCGTGCTGGGGCCTGAGCAGTAATGGGCGGCCAAACCAGGAAGGCTGGTAGATCGCAGGTGAGTACAAGAGTAATGGGTCAAAAATTTTTAAGCAGACAGTTTAACAAGTAAAGTCCGATCCAAATCGCAAACAAGTCTGTTGCACTGAACTTTGAGCACTTTGACCAGCCATTTACTAGTTAGTTAGTTATTTAGGATGATATTTATAAAAGAAATCCATCTTTAGATGGGATAAGATGGATCCCACTTGCTTTTGTGGTATCTTATCAAAACAGAGACCTTGGCCGACTCAGAAAACATAGAAAAAACGTGCAAATAAGAACTTTGAATTAGCAAAATGGCGGGTGAATCAGTTGCATAAAAATCGGTAGATCGGATTTATAGGTCACTTCTCAAGGCATCATGCTACGCAAAGGAAACATGGAGACAAAGCACTCCTCAAAGACAAACTTTGTATACAATTATAGCCACAAAATGAGCAAACTAAGGAAACAGGCACTCTATCGGCAAAATCTCAAGAAATTGTACTTGTGAGAATTCTCACATAGTTGCATTATTAGCATACGAATGCATATCACCAACACATCGTAAGATAACGAGCCATTCGAAATACTATTAGGTAAGATTAACGGATAAACCACGTTAAAATTCACCAACCCTGCTGAAAAACCGATTTATTGTAGAAAACAATAAAACTCAAGAAAAACTTTTGAAACAATCGCAGATTAACAAAAACACCGGTAAATCGTGTTAATTCCTTATAACACATTCAAGAACAATGCATTTTGGCAGAAGCTGTGAAGAAATGAACGGATCCTTGAAGATCCTGCCGCACCTCGCATAACCTAATACAAGACATGAGCGTCACGCCCAATAAAGAAGGTCGATGATGACTGAAAGTGCCTACGTGACAACAAGTTCCACGCGCTGACACTGCCTGGTACTCTGCGACCATAGTGCACATAAAGCCACAATGACAGAACCGGTAAACTTCAGAATAACAACGTAATTGATGACTAAATTGTAGAGCGGAAATGAACTGCATAGATCAGTATCTGTTATCATGACCATAGTAGCCTCCTCGACCACCGCCGCCGTAGCCTCCATGACCACCTCGACCACCTCTTGACGACCCATATCCACCTCTTCCTCGATCTCTGGGACCATCTTGGTATCCAGATCCTCGATATTCTCTTTGAGTCTGGAAAAAGTGGCTAGATCTGTAAGCCATACTTCAGCAACTTTCCTTTTCTTACAGAAAAGAACGTAATGGAGCAACACTGGGACCACAGGGTTCATAACACTATTAAGAAATGTAGATTTAGATACTAGAAAACTCAATACTATACAAGGGAAAAAGTGGGCACTAGAAAACTCAATAATATACAAGGGGAAAAAGTGGGCTAATGGTTAACCGAAACAGTAGAACTCATTTGAAATTATTAACCTAGTTATGAATGGCGGGCGGACTGGTTTTCCCTCTCTGGTTCCCACTATTTTTCGGCTGTACACGATAAGCCGAAAAGGTGACAGGAAACAAGGGAGGGAGAACAGAGAAGTGATAATAAGAAGGCATAATCAGGTGAAATTGAAGGCAATGAAAGAAGAGCTGTAGGTGTTACAAGTACAGTAGGAACAAGGAAAAACTCATTGACAGTGAGGGGAAACGCCAGTAAAAGCAAAGGGAATGAGGTAAAAGAGAGAAAGAGAAAGAGAGAGAGAGAGAGAGAAAGTTGAAAAAAGTTGGAAAGAAGAAAATGTTGGAATATATCAAAACGATGAGAACAATTATCAAGCTTGGGGCCTATAGTGAATAAAACAAGCAAGCCTTGTAATTTCGTGACCCCCCCCCCCCCCCCC
>JARK01001693.1:190554-205097 GCA_000688135.1 Ancylostoma ceylanicum
TCATGATGTATAAACAATGAATCAGAAATTCCTAATCCTTCAAAGTAGAACAAGCATGTGGATAAATGCTTAGGTTTTGGGAAGAAATAGTAGAAAGTGAAGGGTAGATATCAAAACGAGTAAATTTAAAGTGAGCACCTACCATTTGTTCCCGCGACATGCCGTACTGCTGTGGCGGCCCTCCGTACTGTTGCTGCGGTCCTCCGTACTGCTGCTGCGGCCCTCCATAATACTGCTGTTGCTGTCCTCCATACTGTTGATCACGAGAACCACCGTACTGCTGATCTCGACCATACTGCTGATGAGAGTGTTGAGGCGCAGGTTGTCCTCTAAATCCGCCACCTCCTCGTCCACGGCCCCGTTGTGCTGCTGCAATAGGAAACAACTACGACAAGGCCAAATGCATGAAGAAAAACAAGTGAAAGCGCGAAAAGCCTCCTATTCGACAGATAAGCGCATTAATTTCAGGGAATCATTTCAAAGAAAGAAGCTTAAACAAGTAAAAAAAAAACTGAGGCCTTGCATTGGTAGAAATCATTTTACAGCCAGAAATCATAGTGCTTGGCATAAGTGCTAGGAAACCTTTGAAAACCACTCTCTAGAACTTACACGCTTGTTCCCGCGCTATATCTCCTATCATCTCATTAGTACGCCCTCCTCGATCAGTAGGTCTGGCCGCTAACGCAAGAGGATGCACCTTAGAGCGCGTATTCTTCCTGAAAGAGATATTATCGATTTCACAAAAAGAGCAGCCAGAAAAAGCACACAAAGAGAAAAAAAAACTGCAACCAACCTAAGCCTAGCGCTGCTAGCTTGTTCAACTCTCAAAAGGTCGTGGCTGGCAGCAAGTAAACATGCAACATCGGGTGGTATGACGTGCGACATAGCAGCTCGTCGCTTAGCAAAAAGCTCCCTAATCTGTGCTTCACGGGATTTGATTCTGTCACACCTAAATTACACGATGTAGGCCAGATCGTTGCGAGTAGAAAAACATGGCGCATGCAACAGAACACGTCATACTTCCTCGTACCCATAGTAACTGCTAGGTTTTTGGTAAATAAAGTAAATGAAGTCTAATTCGAAGAAATATCATCAAAGTGAGTGCTTCCATCACCGTGTTCAAAACCTCAGACCAAGAAGAAGGATTGAACTGCCGTACATGGACCGAAAACGCATTCCTGCAGATGTAGAAGAAAATACGCCACTTTATTCATAGAAGTCGAGTACTGGCGATGTACGATGAGACGTTTGGTCGTGTAGTGTACAGAAAGAACGCTGGAACCACTTTCAGACCTCTGAGGAAGACGGTTCTTGTCGAAACGTAAGGTCACAATAAACATTCCGCCTTAACAACCTGGTGTGGCAAAGTAAACTTCTATGAATTATACTAGAAATGCCCAGGTTCAAGGATCAACGAACATGGCAACTATATGCCACTTTTCTTGATATTTTGAAACCATTTTACAAGTCAGAATGAAACAGAGAATCAGAATACACACATCTCCAAAATCTCAACTGCAATTTCGAACTTCGGAAGCACAATATATTCGCCCCCAACTCTTCTTCGTACTAATCTTGTTAACTGGAGAAGGGAATGATAGCACTAAAGATTGGGCTGCACTCACCAAAGAAATGAATTCACTGTGACATCAATTCGCTTGAGAAGAAGAAGTGATCGTGAGCGACAGTTATTGGCAATTTCGTCAACAACCTGGAAGTCTAATGAAATTGAATCGAGCCCGACTAGCGCGAGAAAAAGAAGGGTACATGTCTATACCATAAATGTGAAAGAAACTTCCATCTAATGTCCGCATGACACCTCGATGTGAGAGAACAGAGACGATTTGAAGAACAAAAGGTAACGAACCAACCTTATCTACCATTTTCCATTGCCTCATGTCTAATTTCGCTGTGTAGAGCGGTCTTGGACGTTCTACACACTTTTGAAGACGTGCGTCTGCCTGAAACAAATGCATGATGGTCCATTAGCATCCACTTCACAGAATGTCAATCTCGTAGGAGAAGTATAGAAGGCCAACTCCGCAGATCGAAATGAAACCTATCAGTTTTGAAGCTCCGAGCGGGAAGGTGCAAAAGTTTGCGTTTTATCGTCGGTTTCTGCACTCGGACTCTAAGAAAATGAATGCAAAAACGCACAACAATGAGGATTGAAGGTTCAATCCGACGAGCCTATGTTTACTAATCCAGGATACTATACATTTTTACATTTTATCGCTCACCGGATGAACTCCAATAGCAGAGTGCGAAGAATCCTCAGAGCGCGAGAGCAAAAATATCGTACAGTGGGTTTCACCTCAGCGGGGATAGCCTCTTGTACATCCCTATTCGGGGATATTACGAAGCAAATGTGGAAAGAGCTGTGGCAGAAAAACTATGGAAAGGGCAAGTTACACTGAGTTATTACTTCGAGGTTACACTGCATCGCCACAAGACGGAAAAGTGGCTGGGAGAGAAGCAAAAACAGCAGGATTCAGCTGGGCAAAAACAGAGCTGTGAAATAAAAACCAACCGCTTTATGAAGCATAGAGATGATGTCCATCGGTGCTATGGTACCACTAGGCTTCGGAACACTAGCAGCATTGAGAGCAGAAGAAAGAAAGGGTGTGAGTTCCTTATCTCCTCCTTCCTAAAATCATTAGCATCGTCAATTGCAAGAGTTCTCGTAGAAATGCTGAATCTTACAGAAACAGGTTGAGATAGGGCATCCTTAGCAAACAATCGAGCAGCTTTGATTTCTTTGATGAGGAAATTGACGAGGAGTTTTCTCTTTTGTGGGGTACTTAATCTGTCCTCCAGCGATCCACATGTAATCTCCTCGTGTGGACATTCTAAAACTATTCATGTTTAAAAGTACAAGCCATTAGTGATAATAATGTAGCTAATTATCAGTATAGAGTACAGCGTGAAAATCACATCATCGAAACAAGAATGCTTGCTGGAAACGGACTGAAAAAGATTTAGGGAGGAATAGAACGTGAATTTCTTGCCATTAGCAAGGCGCGACCTCCTACAAACATTTCAATTACCCAGCAATAGATTTTTATCAGGAGTTCAATAAGAAAACGTTTTGCAGCTCGAAGCGCCAGTGGTGGTCGTCAGCAATCAGCTGTCGCTGGACCATCACCCCATGCAACTTCGCAGCGGAAGGAACGCTGTCAACAGGCGGCAGTGGATCAACGACCTATCACTAATTGCAAACGCCTTTAATCCAAAAAAAAAGTTCATAAGGAGCAGAAAATATAGTCAATAAGAGTATCACTCAGCAGAGGAAACCAGAGTGTAACGATATGAATGGTTCAACAGAAAGCCGTGAAGAGGAGGGTCAACAGCGATCAGCTAATAGGCGTGGCGTATTCGGACAGCTGCCGGGTGAAATCTATTAAAGCCGCCGAGACATTCCGGGAGAAAGTCAATCAGAGAATGGATTAGCGCTCTGAGAGCGTAGACCACGGCTGCCTCCGAAGTGAACAGCCTCGAAGTGAAATGACGAGTTTTCAATTTACACTAATGCGTTCTGGAAATAAAAAACCACTGCATCTGCTGCAGACACAAAAAGATTTTGCATTCCGCAAATTCAGAATAAAAAAAAAACGCATAAAAATGCTCGTTTCAACGTGAACATGTGACGTAACATTGCTCAAAATTCTGCCCCGATGGAGAACTTCATGTCGTTACGGCGACAGCAAATTCAGTGTAAAGTTTGGAAACCATATCTGTGAAGTACTCCCTCACCTATTTTGATAACGTAATGCTACGTATACCACCAATAGGAAACCATAATGATGACATTAGGAATTGTTTGCCGAAGCGAAGCACTAGCAACGAATTACAGTGCAGCAGATAATGGACGATGGAAAGAAGAAAGTGATGCGATTGTGCGCCTGAAGTATTTTGAGCTGGAAAATGAGCCAAACATTTCATGAGAAAGATATGAAGGAAGATTGAGCGACTCTCTTCTTTTCAATGAAGAAAAGAGAACACTGAACACCGCACAACGATGCACACTCGAGAACCTCCTCCATTGATCCACGTCGCAGTGTTGCATCGTCATCTCGAGCATCCCCTTGAAAGGAAAATCATGGAAGCTCGAGAAATAAAGCGGCACCATCCAGAGATTAATAGTAGGGATGAGCTGACTGAGGCACTAAAACTCATTGCTTGACCACGACCGCTCCACTGGTCTGGGTGATGTAGTTGTTTATCGTACTTATCATTGTCCGAGTTGTTTGTCACAATGTGTACTGTATTCTCACTCCTCACCCTCGCTGCATAGTGACCGGTTTGTCATTGTCATTCTCATGTACGCAACTGTTATTGTAGTTACTGTAGTGTATTGTATTAAGGTCTGACGAAGGCGCTAAGCGCCGAAAGCTCACTGGATAAGAATAAAAATACTAACAACGAAGCGCTCACTATTACTGATCAAGATATAACATCAAATGAGGCTTCACGACAGCACCATCTTGCAACATCTGAAGAGCCTGCAACGTCTTCATAAGATCAGTAGGGCCAATTTTGCTGTCATGTCACAATATGCTGCATTCCATCAAGTAGCAGTTGTTAGTGATGAGTCTGTGACTTTCCTGAAACGTTGTCGCTCACACCATATCTTTCCTATATTCATTGAAAATCTATTGTCGCACATTCCCCACCAAAACAATGACGGAGTCAGAATAGCTGTTGCGCGACTGAAGCTGGCATTACTCAATGCAAGCATAGCTACCCAAAAGCGTCGGCGTGGTTCTTGTATTAACGGTATCATCAAGACACGAACACACCTCGAAGAAAGATTAGAGCCATCCATCTGGAAAGCGTTTCTCGACCGAAACACCGCAGTGTGCGCTGTGCTCCGCAAACGAGAACGAGATCGCCTTCGGAAGAAACTAAGCAAGGTCCTTACGACATACAGCACTGGTACGTCTTTCATAAATCCAAGGGCAGTACCTCAAGAACGCTGCACGGTACTGGGAACGAGTATGGTAGATGATGACATGAAAGCTTTGCTGAACCTCGGACCTTCCTTTTCTGTAGCGGTTCCGGCAAATGACGAAACCTTCGATTCGGTCTTATGTGGGATCCACAGATTTGCATACCAACTCAGATGGCGCACTCATCGAGGCCCAACAGTTCTAGACCAAACATCAACACTTCTCGCTTCCCTTCCCTTTCCCAAATCACGCATTTCTGTTCCAAAACCGATACCATCTCTGGAACTTTCAATTGCTACCCTCGAAGTCGACCTAATGCGAATATACAAGAAGGCTTCAAAATCACGGTTCGCATCGAATCTGACTTCGCAGGAACTCAGGGGATTGAAGAAATTGAAGGCTGCGCGAAGAACTTTTAGAGTGACTGTTGGTGACAAGGATGGTGCTTTCGTAATCATGCCCCAAGATCTCGATAAAGCCTTGACGAATGCCGCGCTAGCTGATGACAGTATCTACGAAACAAGCTCGTACCGTAACTTCCTCCAAAAACACCAGATACTTGAAACAGCAGTGAAATGTGTTCTTCGGAAGCGATGGGATGCAAAAACGGTCTCGCGTTTCTGTACGTACCATCCAGAGGTGCCAACCTACTACTCGCTGATCAAGACTCACAAGCTCGAGCAGGACGTTGACACTATAAACATCGATAGAAGTAGCATAAAAACGAGACCTATCATCTCTTCATGTGGAGGACCATCAGATAGAATAAGCTGGCTCCTGGTAAAGCTCCTTTCGCCACTTCTACACTATGTTGGTGCCCACATTGTGAACTCTCAAGAGTTTATAAGTGCCATTCAGAAATGTCGGGTTCCAAAGTCGTCGTGCTATGTGAGCTTCGATGCAGTGTCGTTGTATACGAACATCGACAACAACGCAGCTGTGAAGACTCTGCTCGAACTCCTCAACAACCATAGCAAAGAAGTGTGCATGTTGGGCTTTTCTGCCAGTGATATCGAGATCCTTCTGGAAGCTACGCTGGCATGTAATATATTTCGCTTCAACAACATCTTGTACGCACAAAAGCGAGGACTTGCAATGGGGATCCGCATTGCCCCCTTGCTCGCCATTGTATTTCTCGATTACATCGAAAAAGCGTCGCTAACGAAAGGAGTACTATTTTATAAGAGGTACATCGATGACGTATTTGCCATTGGTTCATCACTTTCTGTTCTGACCTCCACGCTAGCCGAATTGAACTCGAAGGACGTGAACATAAAGTTCACAATGGAAGAACCTGACAAAGACGGATTCCTCCCGTTTTTGAACACTCGAGTTCGATTTTGCAATGGAATACCGGAAATTCGCTGGTACAGGAAGCCATCATCAAAGAACATCATGCTGCATTCACGAAGTGCTCACCCGACATATATGAAGGTGAATGTAGTTCGGAATTTGAAAAGAACCAGCGAACGAATTTCAGGCAACGACAGACAAAGTGAAGGAACAATCCAACAGATTCTTTCCGAGAATGGTTATAAAAATGGGAGTATGAACACATGGAGACCTTTTTCGACTCCTGATGGGATCGCACTAGTGTTGCCGTATCTGAATGAGTACACATCGAAACAAGTCAACATCGTTGTGAAGAGATGCGGACTACCTGTGAGACTGATATTTCGACCTCCCGCCACTCTCAGAGAAATCCTGACGTCATCTCGGATGTATGAAAATGGATGCGATGCTGAGGAATGTCACTACTGCAGTGATCACAAGATCTGCCATCTCCGTGGAACGGTGTACATGATCACTTGCAGTAAGTGCGGACAACGATATATAGGAGAAACTGGACGACCATTGAAGGAGCGACTGAATGAACATCGTCGAGCGCTCGCTTGCCCACAGTCATACCCTACCAACTGTTTCTCTAAACACCGCACAACGATGCACACTCGAGAACCTCCTCCATTGATCCACGTCGCAGTGTTGCATCGTCATCTCGAGCATCCCCTTGAAAGGAAAATCATGGAAGCTCGAGAAATAAAGCGGCACCATCCAGAGATTAATAGTAGGGATGAGCTGACTGAGGCACTAAAACTCATTGCTTGACCACGACCGCTCCACTGGTCTGGGTGATGTAGTTGTTTATCGTACTTATCATTGTCCGAGTTGTTTGTCACAATGTGTACTGTATTCTCACTCCTCACCCTCGCTGCATAGTGACCGGTTTGTCATTGTCATTCTCATGTACGCAACTGTTATTGTAGTTACTGTAGTGTATTGTATTAAGGTCTGACGAAGGCGCTAAGCGCCGAAAGCTCACTGGATAAGAATAAAAATACTAACAACGAAGCGCTCACTATTACTGATCAAGATATAACTGAAAACTCTGTTCGAAAGGTACGTGATGGACATCACAACAGCTCAGAAGCTTTTTTTCTTTGGAAGAAAATCAATGAAGTAACGTGCAGACGACGTAGGAAATAGCAACAATTTGCAATAATACAAAGTGCATTCTGCAAAGCAGCACGCACGATTTAGCGTGCAGTGCAAATATGACTATTTGACTAACATATTGGGATAATATGCATTCAATACGTCAGCAAAATGAATAGTACGGAAGATAAAGCTCATAAAAAGCCTTCTACTCACCGATTTCTGCTAGAAATGAGCTCAGCTCGAGAAGAAAGCCCAGATTATCCGCAGCATCAGAGAGCTGCGGAACTGCCTCCTGTAGATTGTATAGAGTCTTCAATTCTTCACACAAAACTGTTACGCAGCGGGCGAAATCGGTCGAAAAATCAGCAGCAGCAATTGAGTTAACATCATCGTGGCCGAGTAGTTTTTCCAATCTAAAAATCGTACCAATAGTGATTACAAAAAGGGGTCGATCGATAAATGTGAACTTCTATGAGGATATCTCAGTTTGCATTCGAAGTTAGTTCGACATCAGCTTACAATACTACCTACAGCAGAATGCCAAATGAAGAAGTAATAAAGGCAGCACACGGTTTTTACTGAGATTTTAGTGTTCCGAAACATGGCCAACAGCGACAGTGATTCTACAAAAGCTGCACCGACGAATGCATTAGTATTCCTGAGATATAAAGAGCTTGGATATGCATACAGTCTTTCTCACAAATCCTTGCCCCATGCAGCACCGCCTATCTGCCCTTTCACCCTTTTGCATTATCATACGTGCTGCGACGTGGCTCAGTCGACGCGCAGTGTACCATGAGGGAAGAATTTTTGAGAAAGACTGTACTCCTTCTATATACACCGGTTGCATCATGCAACAGGCTGCCTTTGCTTGGAAGCACTGCGTCTGTCCCTAGTATAGGACTTATTTCCCATCATACTTATCCTTCACCACCCCTTGGCTCTTACATGACGTTATTTACGATTGCTACGCGTCAAATTTGGCGATAAACGATGCAGAACGGAGAGAAGAGAATTGAATTCCTAGCACATTGCTAATGTTCCTGGTTTTGCCGTCGCAACAGCTGCCACAAAATGCGTTTCTATTTTCGTGGCTTCGAGACAACGCGAAAACTTAGTGAAGTTTCAGACTGACGCTTCAAATTTGACGTACAGCAACCATAAACAGTGCCTACGACCACATATACCCCGAAACCCAGGTAACCTTTTCCAAAAGTCCAAGCTAGTGTACCCAAAAGCGCTTTCTGCAGGTTTCGGCAAAAATGACCACTGTATTCGTACTCCTCATAATCGCAATCCCAGAATGCAGCAACACCTTCACTAAAATCCTCGTGGACGCTGCCATAAATGAGAGATCTGGCAAAATTCAAAAAAAAAAAAAAACTCGTGGGTAAACCTACCCGAGCAGCTTCACAGAAGAGAATGATGGAACTGCAACATCAACATCCATCGGCTCCATTCGACGTCCAACGGGGAATCCGACGAATCCCAAGAGAAACTCTCAGTGGAAGACCGCTTGCTGCAAACCAAAAGTGCAAATCGTGCGGGTTTTAATACTCATCCGCAATATTGCGGAAGTCTGCACCATCACAGAGCTACAGTATGGAAAAAACCCATTCGTCTCGATTCCACAAGGTTTTTGTCCATTTTAAACCCCGTTTTGGTGAATAAGTTTCTGGAATTTCAATTTTTGTTTATTCTAGAAGTAAGGTTGTTGGATTTTGAGCACAGTTTTGCTATATGTGTCCTAAAAATCCCGTAGTCATAGTTTCTGAGTAGGACCTTCTTGACGATCGCATTAAGTAATGCTCAGGAGCAAAAATTGACAAAGTTTTTGATTGTGAGGTTTTTGGGGCAAAACCGGATGGATAGCGCCTGCTTTCGCACTAAATTTCTTGAGAATGCTGCAGCATTCTGCATGTGAAGTTACGATTGTTACAATTATTTCAATTGTTTCCTTCCAGGTCCTCTCATCAGATGTCTCTGTTGCTTATCATGGGATTACCAGCGGCAGGAAAATCCACACTGTGCTCAAAGTTGCTCGAATACCGTCCCAACGCTATCATTTTCTCCCTGGACGAAGTGAACGGTCGATGGTCAGAAGAGTTCCAAGCGCATTCGGATCGAAAATCGTTCGAGCAAACGGTCCGACTATACCTGGAGCAGAACTGCGACAACGATTTCGACGGATTGGTGGTTGTGGACGACAATTTCTATCTTCGAAGTATGCGACGGCCATTTGAGAGAATGGCTCGTGCTTTTGGTCTCCGCTACTGCTGTGTGTTAGTGGATTGCGATGTCCAAGACGCCTTAGCAAGAAACTCATTAAGGGGCGAAAGCCGTGTTGCTGACGACACCATTCTTAGAATGGCCCGAGAAATGGAAGCGCCCACAGATGCTGTAGTGTATTATGGTCAAGGCGTGGAAGAAATTCTAAAAAGGTTGAGAGGTCCACGACCGAAGCGAGTTCACGAGCCAAAAAGCCCTCCACCTCCAAGTTCCAAATCAATAATGTCAGAAATAGACGGTTTGCTGCGCAGTGTAGTGTCTGAATTCGTTCACAAAGGCATGGATGGTCGACTCCTAGCTTTAGCAAAAAGAGCCGTCCTGGACATGTGTCGACAATCAAGGCGTGCTTTCACTCTTGATGAAGTCCGGGAGGCGTTAACGAAGGAGTATCTGTCAATCAAAAATGGTGGCGAGAATGGTGTTACTGACTGAGGTAAGATTTTCTTTATCTTTGAATACTTTACCCAGAGCAACCAGGATATGAAATATTGGGTTTCCAGGCGATAATCTATGGTTTCATTCGTATTTACTTCCTTTTTTCGTTTATCCTTCTCGATTTTTCGATTACAATGGGCGTCGATTGCGATGGCCTTTCCGCGGCTTCGAAAAGCACGCGGCGCGACCGCACCGCTTACGACGGAATCGTCTCCGCTGTCACGAATCTGGGTTTTCTTCATAGTTGTTCATCACTTTTGGTGTTAACTGATAAGAAAACTAAGCAGCTGTCGAGAAAACCTGATGGTGTTGTCCTAGAGAAGATTGCTGCTCGAGCGGTGCGGTCGCGATGCTTGCTTTTCGAGGCCGCGGAATGGCCACCGCCATCGACACCCACTCTATGTAGATCGAATGGAAGAAGGGTATGAAGGTCCTTGCTCCTGTTTTTCATCAAAAGCATTCAAGTCTATGGGGGAGTCAGTGGGGGAGCGCGTTTCACGCTTTCTTTCTGTTCCCAGTCTTGCTGGTTCCCTATGCTTTTTCTGAGTATTTTCTGTCACTATGTTTCCATAATATCACTCATTTCTAGTGCATTGCGACGTGTGGCTGTGGTTCTACTGGAGGATCTGGATGGCCCTAGACGTTGTCTATCGATCTGAAAAAGTGGGTTCTTCAAAGAGAAATAATTTGTGGAAATTTGCCCTTTAAAGGCAGCATTCACGGGAATTTTTACTCTTGAAGTAGGTTGTTTACCGTGTAATAAGTTGCTAGGGAATCATGGCAGTGAGCATGGGTGCTGCTTCCAAAGAAGTTGGAGAGTCTCCCTTATTTTTTTTTTCAGGCTGATGCCCTGGGAAAGACGATGAGTTTCGATAAACGGTGAAGATGTCGATTCTCCGAGAAGGTTACACTACTGAATATTTGGGCAAATCAGCAGAACTCTGATGATCCTTAAAACTGAAATTCAGTGGTACAGGCAATTCATCCGAGAGTCGGTTTCGCACCGCTCGAACGCATGTGTTCCACGTAATCCCACATCACCTCCGGGATTCTTTTAACATGTCAGGCAGCTAAATATCACTGCGACTGACAGGATAGAACGTGCGCGATTTGTCAGATTCACCGTTGCGCCTTCCACGTAGGAATAGGCCAACACCGACTTGTTTCTGAATCCCCTGTAATCGAGCTGTGGCTGCACTCAAACCTTGGACGAATTTACATACAGTGGGCGTCAGTGGCAGTGACCCGTCTGCGGCCTCGAAAATAACGCAGCGCGACCGCGCCGCTCGAGCAAGGATCCTCTCTGGGACATCAACTTATGGGGTTTTCTTGATGGTCAGTTAGTTCTCTTATTAGCTATCATCAAATGTGATGAAAAACTATCAAGGAAACCCAGATACGCCACTGCGGCGACGATTCTAGCGTGAGCGGCGCGGTCGCGCCGCGTGCTTTTCGAGGCCGCAGACGGGTCACCGCCATTGGCGTCCACTGTACATGATCCGTGCAGATCCCACTGCTTTGAATTTCGTGGTTGCTTTCGACGCTTTTGTTGACACCTATCACCTCTTTTGTTTGTTTACATGTATTTCATCAATTACGCGCATGATATTCTGTATTAGTCGTCTTGAATAATGGGAAAAAGCACCAATACAGTGAATTTCTCAAATCTGCTGTCAGTGTAGTGTTAGCGAACGATGGCTACTTGTAATAAATAAATGAAGCTTAACATCAATACTTCTTTAGCAACATGCACGATATGCATACAGCCCTTGTCGAAAAGATAGACGGTTTGCGCGTGTGGCTTCTTAGCGTCGCTGCTGCAGAAACGCGGCGGGACCTATTCGACCCTCTCACTTGGAGCATGCTCTCTGCGCATCTCTCGTTGAGGTCCCACCACGATGGTGCAGTCACGCAGTCCGTGTATCTTTTTGAGAAGGACTCAGATTTTTTTGCTTTTCGAGCCAAAAACCGGTGAAGCGTAGGTACAGGTAAACAATAATTTCGCACAATCGACTTTTATTCGTCACTTTCTGATTAGACGCTATTTACCAACTTGGAGCACGCGTAATCTGAAAATACAAGCCAGCTCAGCAGTCCCTCTGCGTCGTTTGGGAGCTTTGTAGAAACAGCCTATCTTCTGCAAACGTCTCATCTGTAATGAATGTTGTTGCACGTGAGAGCAATCGACCTATTCTCATGAGAGATGGAAGTGATGTCAAATCTGCTGCTTACCTCCTTTAGCGTCAGTGTCCACCGCTTCACCACATCTTCTATGAAGCTGGATCGCCAACGGCTACAAATAAAAGTTACTCTTTTTCTTATGCTAATCACAGGCATACAGCTACCAGCCTAATTATTGAAAATAGTCCTCCGCTGCTTTGAAAGAAAATGGGCTAGGTTACCCTTTATAGCTTAGCTCCTTTTCTCCTTGACCTATATCTGGTCTGATGCTGTCAGGGTCATATATCAGAAGAGCGGCGTCTTCTTCCAGATAACATGAATACTTCTGAAAATGTGAAGGTTCCATGACATGACATGGAAGAAGGGAAGGACACGATACAAGCTGAGTACTATAAATTTACTTTGCATACTAACCGGACGTTTCGGTACCCGCTTGGAAATCTCTTCGTATATGAGTTTCCGTACGTCATACGACAGCATTTTTCTCTTTGATTCAGAACATTTCGGAACACGCGAAGAGAATACGTTGGAAACCCACGGAAGAACGAAAACGGCCTGAATTTCTCAGGAGTGAGGAGTTGCAGGGTGGTGGATACGCTCAATTGGAAGACAACCCACCCAAAATAGAGTTCGAATGATGGCAGCCATTGCAGTAGGCTGCCTTGCGTTAGGTGTTCCTCCTTTTATTAACAGTTAATGTGTTGCTTCGATTTCTTCATCTGCAGAAATCAGTCGTTTTTGTGTTAAAGTGAATTTCAATTAGGCCTTTTATCTCATGGACAGGAGCCGTTGTCAACGAAGCTCCCAGTTTAGCAATAAGCAGGTTTCGAAATACCAGGCATGCTCAAACACCTCGCTTTCCCTGGAAGCCCCTCGAAAACTCGAACGAGTAAATGAGGTATAAATGATGAATGAATGAGCGAATGAGTGAATGAATGAATGAACCTAGCCCTAAAGTGATGAATTTACTGAGGCTTACCCCAATTCATGAGAAAACCCGACAGTCCCTTCAGCTGACGTCGGACATCCTAACATACAGTCGTTCCGAAAAATACTTGCCTCCGGCATCCACCGCCCGTCTACGAAGACACGCCGCGTCTCCTATACATCATCATACGTGCTACAACGTGGCTCAGTCGACGCGCAGTGTAGCGCGAGGCAAGTAAATACTTTCTGGAAAGACTATATATTGATTCTCGCTTCGTCCGTATACTTCACAATGAATGCATATGGAACTGGTGTGGAGCTGGGTTTAGGGTTCACTGAACCGCCCATACCTCCCATGTACCAGCAAGTTTCCTGAAAAGATCTCGAACCCGTGGTTGCGCATCATCATAAGGGAGAGGGGGGGGGGTAACCAGGCGACTCTGATTGGAGCGTTCGGGCCGCCCATCACTCCCCTTTTTGAAGTGGGACTGCGCCAAGCAAAAATTGACTATAGACCATGCATTACGGCATTGACGATGTTCAAACGGAAACAGAAGGGCGTGACAAGCGATCCGAATGCGCCAATAAGAGTGGCCTGGGTACGCCCCTTTCCCCTCACAATGATACACGCCTTGAATCCGTCAGCGGTCGTCTCCTCTATCCTTTCTTTTTTTATAGGCTGGATCACTGTACTCTTCTATGAGAGCGGGTAAACGACTAAGGATTTCCCGAGGAAAAGGAAATTTATCTGCTGAACATTTGAGCGAATCTTTAGAACTTTGCTGAGGCTCAACAGTGACATCCACTGGTAGCTGAGATTTTCATGGTGTTGATCTTTATGTAATAAGTATTTCAATGAATTTATCATAGCATTTGTTCGCTTTAATGTATCGGGGGTGATTAAACTTACATTCAACACGTAACTCAGCTGTCGATGAGATAGTAGCGAGTAACGAATGACTTTATTTGGCTACCTGTATCCAAGGAACAAATCGTAACATTAATACATCCGTAGCAGAGTTATGATTTAAGATGCAATAGTCACAAGCGCTATAGAGATCCCAATGAAAACTTCAAGGTAACTACTGATTGGAGAGTGAATGCACTCCTTAGGTGACAGCTGGAAGCTCTTCCTGGTCAGCTTGGCAGCTCGTCGTACTTGATAATCCAGAAGGGCAGCGTGATCAATCGGTGATGGATCCTGCATCATTCTTGATAACTTCGCGCAATTCTCACGGTACCTGAAAAATTTCAAATGATTTGCTGGTTTTTGAGCAAAATGTATGGTGCAGTGATGGGCGCAGAAAGTTTGCGAGGGAGGGGGGT
>JARK01001694.1:9401-27273 GCA_000688135.1 Ancylostoma ceylanicum
GGGGGGGGAGGCACCACACCCTTTTTGCAGTTGGCAAGTACTGGGTCCGTGATTGTATTCCAGATCCAGTCGTGGGCAAATTCCACAGCGACAAAATTATGAAACACCCTTAATACTTCTGTCACCACTTATTTCTGACAGGAATAGTCTCCACGAAAGACTGGAAAACTCATGAAGCTCTTTAAAAGGCCACGATGGAATTTCCTGCCGAATGTCCGGGCCTTTCATTGGGTAAAAGGAAAACTCTATTGAAGTTTCCACATGCAGATGGTAAAAAGAAGCTAGAACAAAAGTAAAAGAAAGCTGAGCTAATTGAAGAGGCAAGACTCATGCACAGAAATCTTTCACTAGTTGTGTCCTTGATTCAAATATTTATCTCAGTTAATGTCGAAAAACTTTAGAGATTTAGGATTGGAGGAATAGGAAGGAATACTAATAGGACTGCTTGTAACTACCGAGCATTTCCCCGCGCATTTTCATTTTCATCGCAAGCTAAGCACGTTGCATTTTATCCGATTTCTCCACAGATATGTTTTTCCATATCCATTAGAGACAAATGAGGCCGTTTAAGCAGTACTGCACATGCTCAACAAAACATGGATCGCGGGCCTTGTGAAGGAATTATAGTGAGTGATCTCCTACGTCTCGTCTAATGGCATGATTTTAGTAATGGCTAGCGAGAGGTTGATAAGTGTTGTGGTTTGCGTTGGAACTGCCCAAGAACTGGTCGCTGGCTGGCTTGTTTAGGCATACGGCATTAATAAGATTACGACCCTGACGAGAATATTCATTCCTTTCGAGGAATAATCTGTAAGATCGATGTGAAGCGTTGTCTTCTTTCGTAAATACCACAGTTCAGCTGCGTGTCAACGAAACAACATTCTGTGAAAAAAAGCAAAAAGATTAGCAGACGTGTCACTAAGCGAATAGCCACATTAAACGAAGAAAACACTATGACTTTGTGGCTAAAAGTTATCAAGTGAAGATAGCTTCATAAGTGTTAGATAAAGAATTGGTTTCCAAGGTACTCCAGTCATCGAACATTTTGCTTCCAGTCACGTGTTGAGGCAGGTTCTTTGTGAGTGAAGACTATTGACTAACAGACAGGTAGACACAATGTAAATACTCATGTAACCCTCGCATCATAGAAGAGGTGCTTCCACAGTTCACACCGCTTTTTGCTGAAGCTATGTGCATTTTTGATTCAAACCAATTTACGAGATAAGCGCTGTCCAGCGTTTGCTTTGCCTTAGTTATTTGTTGTATTTGTAGGAAATCCTCTAATTTTTGACCTTTTTATCAGCTCACCTTTCATTATGTCTATACGATTGTATTGAAGCGCGAGACACTGACACTTCCTTGGGCTTCTAACAGTGCCTTGTGAAAGTGTTCCTATTATCTAGTTGTCGTTTTCCATACATTTGCGACTTTTTTTGAAGAAAGTACACAAAGACACATTCACGCAAATATCAGTACTAATATTAGTGTAATGGTTTGCAGACTCTATGTATAGGATGACGAAAACGGTTTTTAAAATTGAATCAAACTCAAGACTTAATAAAATTCAAGACAGGAGACAATAACGAATAGCCAGAACATGGCGAGGAAATACTTTTCCATCCCATCCAATGATTCATAAACAAGGCGAATTAGGCTGAGAATTATCTTGATATGTTTAGAACGCCGCGCATTCCTTCTCGCTACGACGACTATGTAAGCATCTGCCGCCGCATTGCAGTGGCTTTGACCGTTTGGCTTCGTCGGTCTGCCTCGTCAGTACACTCCTCTCCAACACTAAGCAATAGCTTACTCCTGGTCTACGTCCTTCTGCAATATTCCTACCAAGTCTTCCGTCTTTAATAGCTCAAAAGCTACCACCACCAGTAGCGCAGAGCTATTAAATACCTATTCTTCGTGAGCTCTGACCTACTTGTAATTATATGTACATATTACAGTAAATATTATTTGCTGCTACTCTTAAGAGCAAGACAATAACCGCGTGGCCATACTCCAAAATAGGGTGAATAGGTGAGCCGCTCAAGTGACACACATTCATAAACAATTCGTCAACCTGAGAAAAGAAGCGACATTAACTCAGAGGGTGAAGAGGATTCAAACTTTCATGAGCAAGGTTTCTTCACAGTGCTGGTACTTGTGGCGCTCCATTAGTATTCCTCCTTCGCATCTGATCCTGAATTTGCGCGTCAGCGGTCGAGAGCCAATCATACGCGTACACTGGAAGCGGCGCCCCAACAGTCTGTATCCATCCATGGTATTGATATGTCGGTCCTCAACCACCTTATCGCTCCTGTTGTTGTTGTACTTGTTGCGGTATGGCGCGAAGGCGCAAGGAAGGGAGTTTAAAAAGGAGATTTCGCTTTGCAAAATCATGGTGAACACACGGAAAAACCAATGTGCTGGTGTGTCCTTCTTCGTAGATGGCTCTAGAGACGGGTGCAGCAAATATGAGCACACATGATGACATTCTTCTCTAACGACGCTCTTGTACAAGATATTCCTTGACAGTGTATTCACTGGAAACGGCGGTGCCTGAAAAGTCTGCTACCTGGGAAAGTGTGCACTCACAGACGACGAATTTCCTTATCACAAGAAAGGGATCTTCTTGTCCTCTTCTGAACCGTGCAAATCAACAGAAAGATTATCGTATGAGCAAGCACGTTATCTCTCGGAATTTGGGCAACGTCATCCCAATGTAGGACTGAATGATAGGGCTTCCACACTACTCCACAATATTCACAATGGAAAATCCTTGCATTGTCACCGCCATACGATTTCGAATTTGGCGCATACTTAATGTAGGCGAGCAGAGAGCATGCTACTCGCTACAAAGAATATCCGCCGCTGAAAGGGTGTTCCATTTTGGCTGTATTACTGTAGTGTATCGTCAACGACTGATATGAGTTACAACTGAAACTCGCTAGCTTAAAATTCATTGGTAATGACCCAGGCAATTGCAATGTATTGTACAGCGGCATACCCACCCTACACACATGAATTGTTGAGCATGGTGTTTTCTTTATTTACTCAGCCGCTCCTACTAAATAGACTCGATGAGCAGTTATTTCTTCAATTGTTTGCCGAAACTTCTTTCACATGTTTCTTGCAGCACAGGGCTGGAAGGAAATTGACAGAAATTGAAGAAAGAAGTTCTACGATTCACTATACCTCTGACAGTGCCTTTTCTATGAAATTTCTGTTGAGATGTTGTATTCGGCCTTAGCTTTCTCCATAGATTGTATGCAAGAAGGATTTCGTTTGTTCAGTAGGCACATACCTTTTAGATTCCTAGTTTTGAGTAATTGTGGACAACATTACCTCAGTAGATTCGAGGAAATTTCTCCCACTTTGTCCCTACTATGGCACCATTGTAAAAATGCTTGAAATCTATCACCTCATTGCATTTCTCGCATGTCGGCGGGCTTTTAGTTTCACGATTCTTGGTGTACATCAGAGCAAAAGTATTAAGCCACGATGCCACGTGGTAGAAAGCCAACATTCTGTCCTATCGGATTTTCTTCTTTAATCCTCTTAACAGCTAAGAACAAAGTGTAACCTATTGCGACAAACAAATAAATGCACCATACTACATACTTGGACACGTGGCTGAACAATTGGAACAAATCCTTATTTTCAACCTATTACCATAGAAACAGTGAGATGGTGTACAAGAAAAGATGAACTGGGGAGGCAGAAATGACACAGAGTTAAGCTGCGCACTACCTTAAAGGCAACAGCCACGAAAATTTCTATTGAAACCTTCAAGATCCACGCTTTCTGGAATCTCTTGGCTCATCGCTTCCGAGCAGCTTGGGCCGAGTTGCGCGATCTGTACTATGTCTGGACGGATCTGAAAAAGTCGATGCCGCCGCTCTTTTACTCAGCTGTTTTGTTAGCGAAATCGGTTTTTAGTATTGTTTTGCAGCGCTTCCAAAATTGACGGAAGAAAACGAATTTTGAAAAGGTAACCTGACCAATCAAGATGTCGCTGAAACACCAACGGCTTCTACATCCGAGAACAATGAGTTTGTTACAAAAAACTGAATCTTGCCCAATTTCTTCAAATCTCTTGGTAATCAAATTTCTTCTCTCTTTTCAGATTCCTACTGTGGTCATCTAGGCTTGCTCCTTTTCGACTATTTGAGTTTTGAGTTACGGACTGACTTTCGGTTTGATTAGATGTTCGTGGTGCGTTTGTTTCCCTCTTGTTCATTTTATTACTAACAAGAGTTGCACGGTTACCTTCACATTTCTTCTCTATGATGCTGGGCTTTTCCTTCATTAGGGGATTCTTTCTGCAAATGTTCTTCCTGAAGGACGTGCAACCCGTTCATGTCCGTTTTCCATCTCAATTTATCTAGCATGTCGGTTCCACAGGGGTTGAGTTGGCAGACGTACCTGCGTGCCCAAAGTTCCGACATGCTCCAATCTGCCATGGGCTATTGGCCACGTGGCCAACTAGTGCGGATAACAGATAGTTGTTTATATTATACTTCTCCCCTAAGGCTAGCCTTCTAAGCCTGATAGTCAAAGCCCTCCACCCCCTATAAGCCCACTCTTTAATCCATTTGTGAAGGTACCTGCAGCGTTTAGTTTTTTTTTCTCTACGCCTTCCATATTATTAACTAATGCTTTTTCGGTGCACTGAAGTACAATCGGTGTAGAAAATAAATAAAAAATAAGATGAGAATTAAAACGCGACACTTGTAGAAATTAGCCATATGAGAAAGTAAACAAGTAGATTTTTTGTATCACATAACGCAGATCAAGACAATTAGGTATTACAGTATGAAAGAGCTTCAAAATGACGAGAAAATATATAACTGCCAAGCAAATCAGCTGGCAGCGAAATTCCGCTGGTCTACTGCCGCCACAACTCGGTTAAACGACGCCACACTGATGCTGCTGATCCAGGGTCACCTAGTTATATCTTAGAAACGATTAAGTTTTCGATGCTAATGTCCTCACAGAATTGTTGAGACAATCACTAAGGTTCCAGAACGATCGACGTCTCAGACACGAAAACTCCTGTGGGTGCTGTCATTGCGAAAAATGTTTGCTATTATTCCTTAAATCTCCGCTAAATTACAACAGAAGCAGGATCTCTGATTATGTCAATCTTTTTATAATCCTTTCCATAATAGGATAACGATGCAGTGTAAAAATGCATGTGGTAACCTCGGGACACTAAACTTTATCTCTTAATCATCACCGTTATTGTTGGTTCTTTTTTCTTTTTTTTTTCTATGCCCGACTCGTTGATTTCCCCAACTATCTAGAAAACTGATATTGTTATCGCCTTAAAAGAGAATTCACAATCAGTTGAAGATTCACCAAAAACTACGCATCAAACAACATTGTGGATCATGAGTACCTGAAAGAAACTGTGATGTGCTGGAAATGACTCAAAGCCTCATTTTTATTCAAGTAGGTGGGAAACAATTGCACAGAGCCCTTGTTGAGGGATCACTGACTCGAAACCAATCTATCGTTTTTGTACTTGTTTTCTATAGCAAAATATATATTTGGCACGCTAAATAGAACAAGGCTACTGAGTGAAAATAAGAGGAATGAAATGATACAAGTATGAATCCCAGAGTATGTAATCAGGTCACCTGAATCCTAGCAATCATAGTAGACTTGGATCTAGAGCAAGCCTTCCCAATGCATGGAAAAAGGTTATGAACACATGAACATATGTTAACATTCGAGAGTTTTTCAAATATCTAGTTTGCATTGATACACTTTGAATTGCATATCGATGTAGTTAACGCGAAGTAGATCGAATTTAAGAAGAAGTAGCAGACAGAATACAAAGGGTCAAAAGGAAAAGGTGACTGGACAATCTGGATTTTCATAGAAAAGCAAAATATCTATTGCTTTCCTGATTATCTTTGTTTTTCTCTATCATTTCTTTCCTCGGTATGCGGCTATTCATTTCGTAGATTCTCTCGACAATGCCTGAGTAGTAGCAATCATTTTCACACTGATATCAATTTAGCGAAGCTAACTTACTAACAGCAAACCGTACGGTGTACAATGTGATCCTTCTGTCCATCTGTTGCTGGGATCAATCACAGCTCATCCGTTTGCAGCCGCGCATCAGCAACCCTCTGCAAAGCTTAATCGCTGAGCGAGTTCGCTCTGAAATATTGGTTTTTTTAAAATAATTGTTCGGCGCTCAGAATGGTATTTTATTCTTCTTGAAACTTGGTAACGAAAAAACGACAAAATGAGGGAAAACATCTGGCAAGGATTTCTCAGGTCAGCTCCATCACAGTCTGCAATCTTCCCATGTTACCGAGGAGTTCCGGCGGAGGTTGTTTCCTTTGTTCTGAACTCCGTTTAACAGTACGAACGGAACGAAGAAGTTGTTTTGCTGCTATTTCTCATCTTTTCTACTCCAATTTCTCTAATTTAACTTATTACTAGGTTGGTGCTTGATTTGTCTTCCACATTATAATGATTTCTATCATCGGTGTGACAGGCTTACTCCACTCCACTCCTCCAGTTAAGGTCATTGCCCGATTTCTAACTTAAATAACCCCCTGTTCTTCAGCCAATTTCATTCCATCAATACATCTACTATGTAGTAGCGCTGACCGTATCACTATGAGAAGACAATGCGAATCGCAACGTGTTCCTCATTGTTGATGACTGTCACATTCGAAATCACTCCTCTGTACGAATTCGGATAAAATGTGTGACTCTTCTGCAGGAAACGGCAAATCCATTCACACCCATTCTTATTAAATCTATGTTGCGCAGGTGGTTGTGACGGTATCACATGCAGTGACTCACTATCGTGAATTCAAGCCCTATCAACGTTTGCGACAGAAATCCACCTATTTTGCCGCGACTCGCCGTCACGACCTTCCGTTCCTTGGACGCCTTCGTACAAATCCGTCAGACTTTGGACTCGTTCTCGTGGCATACTGTACTTTTCCACGCGCCGCATGCCCTGCGGTACCGTTCCCATGCCACGCGAGCGCCGCTCTCAGGCGCGGCGGCATAAAAGTCGCCTTCTCGTTTGCATAGGCTTCATTCGCTCCGTTTTGCCGTACCGACCACTCGCTCCGCTTAAGGCCCATGGTTCGATGGTGCCGTCGTTCCTGATGTCGCCAGTCCGTTGGAGCCGTCCAGCCGTCGACAGCCGTTCCATCTGGATTGTCCGCAACATCTTCAATCCGTGTTATGTGTTGTGTAATTATGTTAGAAAGCAGAAGGAATTGAAGCTGGAAGAAGTTGGATATGATCTGGTGGAATGTTTGAAAGTTGGAAAATCTTCGAAATTTGGAATAGAATTGAAGGTTTTGTTGAATCGTTGGAAATCGCATCTTTGCATATCTTGTTGATGAAACTTGTAGGTATCCTTATCGGGACTAGGGTCGCTTGCGGCCTGAAACCGGCGAGGTTGTAGGACGCTCAGAAACTCGCTAGGTGTGCAGACGCTCGCTCGCTATCGCTCACTCGCCCCGTTTGAGTAGCAGGCCACTTGCCCCGCTGGCTGCCGAGTTTGAAATCCACTGATCTTTGGCGTGCGGTACTACCCGCTTACTCCTTGTGGGTTGTTGATTAAACCCTCTTTTGTCGTGTCTGGTTCGGGTGCTACCACCGACACCCGCGCCAGGCGCGACACATTCCCTTGCTAACTTCACTGGGGTCCTGCACTTTCTCACGTCACCACGCTAGTCCTCATAAAGGCTTCCAGTTTGCAAGTGCCGCTATGTATGGTCTTTTAGCTTAGAAGGAGCCGGTGATCCGACTTTGTCTGCAATTACGGTCGCAACGGTGTCGGCAAACCGATCGACTTGTTCGATTCAATTTTCACACATTCTTCTGTATGCTCTAACATGTGTGTATGGTATGCTATGTGGGTCTTTCCACTTTGTTGTCCCACTATTGTCTCCTTTCTATTGCATTCTGCGGCTTCCTCCCATCTATTGAACCTGTGTGCGGTCGTAATTGTGGACAAAGTCAGACAACCGAACTTCTCTGAGCTAGCAGATTATACACATCCTGCTCATTCTGATTAATCTTCTCCTTTCTACCTGCCTCTTACTTCGACCGCGGCGGCCATCGCTTATGGACCAGCCATTCTGAGGACTGCTGCCCCCCCCCCCCAATCTGATAACACCGTATACGTTGACGTCCTAGAAGTTTCCAGAATCCGTCTGGATCATTACCATGTACGTTCTGCTGATTGTGAGTTCAAGCATGTTTGTTAAACTGATCCCAAATTCTAATATTTGTAGAGTCGAGTCTTGCCGTGTTGATGCTCCTCCGTCGTGTGGGGAGAAGGGGTGTCTATCATCACATGCACTAAATAGACGGAAAGAGAACTTAATGGAGAGAGGAGGATTATGAATGAGAAGAATCTGATCATTTCGAAGAAGCAAACTAGCAAGCTGCAAACAAGCAAGCTACCAACATCTGAGCAAAGGACTACGGTTTCTTGTTGACTGAAATGGGTCAGGTCTCAAGGGATTTAGAACGCTATCGCTATGCTAGACTCGCTCAATATTCTTCTTACTTATGAGGCATAAAGAGAATCTTCTGCCATATCATGGAAAGAGCAGCGGCGAAATATAAACGCTTTGGTTGTATTCGCTTCTAAATTAAATTATTCTGTTTTTTTTTCCGCTATAATTCTCTTTGCAAAGGGTAATTCTCTATCTATGTCCTATACAGAGCAACTACATATATATTCTAGCATGCTCTGCTACGACTACCACACAGAGTAGAGGTGGACAGCTATCAGGGTGCATACGGCATCTGGCGATCCAAGCATTTCTAGGAACTAAGTCTTTTAGGCTGACTATGTGCACGTGCAGGGTTAGAAACGTTTATTGCAACCTATCAAGACAAGGATGATCTGCAAGCATCAATAGGTATATATCACCCGACCTAAATCCTTTAGAGGTAGAGATCGTAATGTAATTGATTGGTTTCGATGCCTTCGAAACCTACCGAATGGCTCCATGTGAGGTTGGCTAGCGTTCCAGTGGACAAGTCGATTAGTTTCTTGGTAGAGATGTACAAAATCTTGGTGAACGGACTGTACGAGGAGGATTGGACGTCAATGTTGATCTGAAAACTATTTTATCAAATTAAAACAAGAAATCTCTCTATATTAAGATGAATCCCAGGAAAAGTGCACAAAGCAGAAAAATCAGGAAGAGGAAGAGTCAGACTCGGAAAGAAAACAGACCTTCTTGCCATTCAGCAAGAAACTGGTGTAGTCTGGATAGTGATTATAATTGAAGATTTCTATTGTGTCGAGAGTGGGGATTGCCAGCGATTTCTGAAGATATTTAATACAATTTCCTGGATGGCATAATGCCCTATTTTACCTAAAAATTTAGAGACAAAGCAATGGCTGATGAAGTTCACAAACACCTTTTTCAAAATGTGATAGGTACAAACTCACAGCTTGATGCTCAGTCTTTATTGTGAGAGTAGCGGTTTGATCAGTGGATAAGTATTTGAATTTCCATTGATAGTAGTCGTGAGTCGCGAAGGAGTCAACAATGCTGTCACCGTCGTCCCAGTAGAGGAAACCATCTGCTGCATCTTTTGCTCCTATAATACGTAAACATTAGGATTGGATTGGTTAGTACCACAGCCCATTTCTGTCCCACATATTCACCAATTTCTGTTTATTCTATCATATTATTCCTGTGCCTGCATAGTCTATCCAATGATGCTAGGATCACATACACTGGTGATTTTTTTGCTTAACAATTCTGCTCCTTACGATGGAAAATGGATGCATTAGGCTCACCTTCCTTATAAAAGTGTGGAATAAAATGTGAGCGGGAATTTTCCTCTAATTTTCTACTCATAACACCATGAAGTTCACTGTTCTTTGCCACATTCGAGGAATGGCAATTTTCATGTATAGGAAACTCTTTTGACTGTTCACTCACTGAATTCTGCTCCGGGTGCCACCAACAGCTCAAAGGCGTTCTTTCTCGTGTATTCCGTGGTGACATTAGGCTTCTGTCGAGGTATTATGGATCCTCCTGAAATGAGAAAATAAAAACAAAGAAATTTTGATAAGTTCTCCTCGTGATTCCTCCAGACCTCTAACAAGAACTGGAATAAGAGATGACCAAGGTGCGAACAGCGACTGGTATCCATGGTTGATGATCTGACCATAGTCGCTATCGAATAGTGAGTACCAGTCATCCTCGGGAAGGTATGCGTGTACATATGAAGCGTTCTGTAGAGAATCCACGTTAAAGTAGCCGCAAAAATGTCAGTTCCAGAAATTCCAGGAAGGAGTTCTAGAAGTACTATCCGCTGACCTGATAGACGACAGGAGCAACGAGCATCGAACTGCCCCAGAGGAATTGGTGTCCTAGGTCATATGTATTCTGGTCCTTGGGGTACTCGTAAAATAGTGGGCGGGCAACCGTTCCTCCATTCATGGACGCGATGAAGTGCAAGCTGCAAATTTATTATAACCAAAAGTTCGAATAGTAGGTTGCCTTCTTCTTCAAAATCAAATATTTTTGAATACATTTGATCCCTCTGCTCAAGGGCATGTTGAGATGCTTCTTTATTTCCTTCCTCTCCACAGAAAACTCAATGGTTTGCAAAAAAGATAGGAAGTCCAGTCCATCAGTCTCCTAAATAGATCCGAAAGTTCTGCGCCAATATTTATTTTCCGCTTTAGAAATTCTTGGTCTTGAATTGGGATTCCTTCGCATTAGAATATAGTACATGGAATATACTTACTACTACTCCAACTACAAAATTTGGCAGATGAGGTCCCATTAATGAACAAAGCGTTATGATTGTTAGTAAAAGTGTAAAATTCGGTGCAAGACTTTTGGACCACCCCAATACTACGATTTAGATAGACTCGCTTTAGTACTGAAACCGATTCACTGAAATATTTTCTTCCATACTCATATTATAGGAATGCTAAACTGCCACTCCAGCTTTGACGTATTGAAATTCTGTCCATGCACATTTTAGTGCATTTTAATGAAGCTCTTTAACAAGTAACTAAAATAACCTCACCTGAAGAGGTACGGGAGATAGCTGTACCGGAACAGGTTAGCCTTTATTGCGGCGGCGGTGACGGATGGCCATCGAGCAGGATCTTGTGGTGTTGCACCCTCCGTGTTATGGTTCCTAAGGTTGCTCCAATAGTAGAAGAAATTGACGATTTTTAAAAAGAGGTCCTTGGAGGGAAAGACAAAATGTTAGCATGCCATTGTGTATGTTTACTAGTGTCTATAATCATATCAAGTCTAGGGGAGGATGGGGAAAAAGCTCACCAACCTCATAAATGGGTGGAAAGCACCCATCTGTTGCCACCGAAGACACAGTTCCTCATTGGTCTCACCATTAAAACCACAGATGTCAGAGCCAATATAGCTAAACTAGTGATGAATATGTATGTATGTACAGGTGAATTTGCAATAATCACTCCTGTAAAGATGAAAAGGGAAAGAAAAAAAAAAGATAAGGGAGGGAGAAGGAGGGCGACAAGAGTCAAAAGTAGGAAAGAGTGCACACTGTTACTAGAAGGCTCAAAGCACACTGCTTCCTCTGAGTGGAATCTCTTTGAAAAATTGTTTCACTAAACTATAGCACACCAGTATTTGTCATTTTTGTCACTTAAAGCTCGCCTAACTTGTTTAGCTACTTTTTCCTCTGCCAGCGCAATGACTCCTCACGAAAATCTCCCTATATAATCTGAATTCATGGATCCATTCGAGCACGGGTGCATAAATTCCAATGAATTGATCGAAAAATGTATTAGCAACCTTCAATAATCGCATATTCGACTTCGAATAAGTCAGAGATTGAAAAAAAAAGATTTTTTCAGAAAAGAGCCCTTCACTCTCTGGTACTAACTGCTGTAAAGCTTAGGGTTTTTAGAGAATTCGAGTTTTCGGTCGGACCATCGAATTTTTAGTTAAATTAATTAAATTTATTTTATTTTTCTTCAGTCAACACTCTGATAAATTTGTGATTGTACACTAAACGGCAAGCCGCCAGGATACGTAAGTCATGTCAATTTCAAGAGATGTTAGCTACATACGTAGAGGAATGGGTCGACGAACTTTTGAAATTACTTTACAAAACAAATAAAAAATTAGTATTACTACACTTTTAGTTGTTTATCCTTGTTACTAATTTTTAAAACAATTTCTATTAGTCATTTGATATTATGATTAGTATATTTTTAAATTGTGTTTCCTGTCCGGGTCTCCAAAGCTCCAGAGCCCCCAATTTTTCCCACACCCCCCCCCTCTCCCGTTCTCGCCCACCTTCTGGGTCCGCCACTGATATGTATAAATGTATGTGCAGCAAAAGTGGAGCTTGAAAAATTGCGGATAGTGTTTTTACTTACGGAATACCAAACATATTGAACTCCTGAGCTCCAATGACAGCCGATCGCAGGTCATCCCATGTAGCAGTATTGTCACCTAACCAGTGGCCCGCGAAGCGGCCACTTGACGGGAAGGTCGACCTGGAATCAAGGATCGAGCCCTAAATGGCTATTCACCAAAATCTAAATTTTATTAGTCACTTGCAATTCTACCACCTTGTCCTGATATTTAGCGTCAGTTAATAAAGTAGTAATTCCGTGATCACCTTGATATTACAGCCCCTCTCTTTCCAGTAGCCTTGAAAAGTGCTTGCTGTGTTGCTCTGGCTTCACTCCAGCCGTAGAGATTCTTCACATCATAGAAGCGCAGTGTTCCGTTGGCCTGTACGGCTAACATGCACAGTGTTTTTGACGCCAAGTATGTACCCTGAACGGGTAACAGTCTGACCAAATCTTGAAAAATATGTCATTTTTCCCAGAACTAAAAAGGAAAAGATGCAAAATATCCATGCTCATACTTGCCTGTCCATAATAGTAAACGGAATGCGTTTTGAATGGCGGCATGTCCCATTCCGCGTCCTTCCCGCCATCCTCCATTGGGCATTTCAATGCTGCATCGTTGGGATGATCAGGATTGTTGAAGTACCATGGGGTAGCTTCATTCGTGCCAAAGTTTGCCGGCTCGTTCATGTCGATCCAAATGCCGTCATATGGAACCTGAATGTGTCCGGGACTCTGGACCCATGCAGTGAACAAGACTATTTTGCACTCTTATGGAATACGATTAAGGGGTATGGGTCTAGTGTTCGGGTAAAAGGTCAGATGGAAGGAGTGCTGCCTCGGAGGATGAAGGAAACGGCAAATGTTACCATGGATCCTATGTGTGGACAAACAAAGGATGAAGAGCTCGGAATTCGGGGTTCAAAAAAAAATTGGAAAATGTAAGAAGAATTTATCACTCATTCACATATTTAAATGCACCAAAGACGCTTCAAAAAAAAAGAAGAAAAAACTACAACAAAATGAAGAAATAAAAAGCAAGATTCTAACTTATCCTCCCAATTCTATAGTTACCTTTAAGGTGAAGATCCTGACTCATGGTGAGTTATAAGGAATTGCACTTGGCACCCGGGTTTCTCAAATTTCCGGACAGCGATAGCAGCAGCCTTTTTTCCCAGCATTTTGTATATTGAAAAACCAGTAACCTTTAAAATCAGTAACCTTTTTAGTATCTGTGTCTTGACATACCAGACATTTGTAGAAGATTTCAGTGGTCTGTAGCCATTTGTACGCGTCACATCACAACACCAATAGAGAATACGGTCGCTAAGTTCATTGCTGCCACTTTGAATTTACTCAATGTTCCAAGAATTCAACGCCTTCGACAAAATGAAAACAGGCCTCCTCGACCCAGGATATGAATATTACAGGTAGGTTTCCTTTACCAGTGCACACCAGGGTTGTGGATTACTAACGTAACCAATTAACGCATTAACGCGTAACGGCCATTTTAGCCTAACTAAACGAATTCTAAGGTTTTTCTAGCGAATAACCCTGGTACACACCCTCCCCACCTTACCGAGGAGTTCCGGGAGAGATTGTTTGCTTTTTTCCTAATCTCCTTTTTAGGGAAGGAATGAAGTGGACTCTTTCCATTATTTTTTGTGTCTTTTTTTCCTTTTGTAACTTTAACCAGATCAATAGTCTTATCAGTAAATTGTGCGGATGCGCAGGCCCAGTGCCAGACAAAGAGGCGCGCGAGCGGGACCACTATACCACCAGGGCCCTAATAATTAAAATTTGCTGACATAATAGTTTTTGAGGAGACCTACCTGTTTCCAGTAGCGTACAAACTCATCAATCCACCAGTCGGCTGTGTTGTTGGATGTCTCCAGGAAGTCTGGGAATGCCACGTGGCGATCTGGCCACACAACACCCAACATGATTTTGGTGTCCTTCGCCAGAGGGTAGAGATCCTGAACGGGGTCATTGTGGACAACTTCTAGGTCGAGCTATTCTAGCATCTATACCAGGGCTGTGCGTTATTAACGTAACGAATTAACGTGTTAACGCATGTTGGCCGTTTTCTCGCAACATAAGGAATCAAGAGTTTGACGAAATTTGGAATTTTTGCAGAGCACAGCTCTGGCACGTACTTAATAACGGCGGAAGAGTCATGTAACTTGCTCCAATTTTTTTTTTGTTTTTTTTTTGTTGTTGCTCAGAATGAAGTAGAATAATAAAATTTAAAAAATGAATAAAAAATTAAATAATAAATAGATGATAACTTTTCAAATAAGTGTATTAGCTCGAAAAATGCTGGACGAATATCATCGTGAGGGGAAATTGGGCGGTACCAGCCTTCTGTGATTGGCTCATTGGTTGAATCCACCAATAACGCTGGCCTGGTAACGCCCCATTCCCCCTCACGATGATACACACTCAAAAATGCTGTAATAACTTTCCCTGCCTTCCTTCTTTGGTTCCTCTTTGTTTTTTTTTCTTGAAAATTCCTATCTGAAGAAATACCTGTATGGATCGCATCACTTGGTCAGGTCGCTCCCACTCAATGAATCGTGCATTCTAAAAATGGAAACAATCATCCAGATTTTTCTACCCATTCAACTTTATGGAAAAAGTTCATAACGCACTTACCGCATCCCTCCCTCTTTTAAAAGAGTCGTAGTCGACTTGAATAGCAGGGTCATAGATGAGAATGTTTCGCATTCCTTGACTATGAAGTTTCTTGACGTAGTCTGACAAGCCTTGCCAACCCTATGAACCAAAAAGGTGAGATTGTAGCATATTTCAGAAGGTTCCTGAACGATAATAACCTCTCCAGTGGTGAAATCCTTGTATCTATCCATGTAGTCAATATCAGCAACAACAGTATCCAGTGGCACGCCAGCTTTGACATTTCTTCCTATTATTCCCATCATGTCGTCGAGGTTCTTGTAGCCGTATCGAGAGATCTGAAGTCAATTTTTTTTCCAGGAATTTTCCTTTTGTCATTGCTTTCTGAATTGAGGAGGTCGTGCATCCACCTGATATCCTAAAGCCCAGTAGGCCGGTAGAAATGGAGTGCCAATCAACGCTAGATATTGCTGCGTGACCTCTTCAGGAGTGGGCCCAGGGAAGAAGTACATGTCGAGATTACCACCGATGGTCCGGTAGATCAGAGCCGGTCCTGGTGCTGTTGTTACTTCCTGGAATAGGACAGCTCCACGCGAATATTGAACTTTCTCGCTTTTTCCAAAGACATTGGGGAGAAATATTCCCGATTTTCCAGAATTTCCAGAAAAAAAAAGAGAGAATTGTTTCCGGTTTACTTAAGTCGATAGACCTAAAATTACTTGATTCCATTTTGTGCAGTTTCCCTAAGTGAGCACGTTTGCATTGCGAGCTACACGATGCATCTCCTACATAATTATTCTCACAAAATCGGGAAGAAACAATCAGAGTAATTGGCAATTAGCCAAACGAGAATTTAAAGGTATTAAATGAGATGTCTTTGACTCCTGAATCCTAGTAGCCGTATGAAAATTGCTTGTGAGTTAAAACTTCCCCAAATGGAGCATACTGATATCATCGACTTTTTTCAAATAAAAACTGGATTTTTGTTAGTTCCTTCTTCAACACATTTTCACATGGATATCTTGTATCAAGACTTTTTTCAAGGTTTGATCCTCTGATTCTGACGATTTCGGATGTGTTTTCTGAAATGTGCCAGTCCACCATTGTATGGGTATCATATTTTTTTGCGAAAAAAACTTTCCTTAAGAGCTCAATCCTATGATTCTGATGGTTTCCGACGAATTTGCAGACATGAGTTAGGTGTGGCATTGCACATAGAAAACTCTTCAACAGCAGTTTTGTAGAACGCGCGGTCCTTCCATAAAAAAACCTTTTTTAAGAGCGCAATCAACTCTCACCTGCGGATTACTATTGAGAATGAGCACTCCATGAGCGTTGCCGTCTGGCTCTATCACCATATAGAATGGGTGAACACCTTAAAACGGACAGACTCAAAAATAATTGTATAGACTGTAGGATGTTATTTTTGTACTCTGGATTCAAGCAAGTTTTACGCTAGCCTACCATAAAGATTTTTAGTTATCAATCCAGCTGAACTTGGCGGTTCATCTCTAGCTAGCATTCCCCATGTGGTGTATGATGTGAAATTGTGCTGAAGTACTGAATATGAACAAGGCCTTCCCAAGGGAAAAATCCATGGATCTATGAAATTCTTTCAACGAGAGTTTTTACGGGTGAACCTTAAGTGTCGGATGCACATTCTCTCCCCATCCGTACATTGCATCCGAAGGAAGATAAGTAGCAATTTGGAGGAATTTGTCGGAGAAAATCAGTCCACCTAAAATCGCATACTATTACATCATGGCTCGTGGTGGTGAAATTATTCTGACAAAATTGTCTGATTTACAGGAATGAATTGAACTAATTCTCTCATATAAAAGATGGTGACTCCGACAAATATCGTTACGAACAACCTCACCTAGCGAAGTATCAAACAACCGCCGTCCTGATGATTTTCGTAGCACCGTGAAAGAGAACGTGTTGTCGACGTTATGAGTAGCGAGCTGCAAAACGTTTGAAATGAAATGAGTCACAACGGAAGCTTGGAATTTTTAAAAAAAAGGAGCGAGGCTTTCTTGAAAATGTTCGAAATAGCAGATGTGGAATGACACTAGTGAGTATGAGTTCAGTCGTAAAGCTGCTATCAAAGTCATCGAGGAATGACTTGAGGATACTAATGCAAGAAACTACGGCTAACCTGTAGACTATCGGCAGAAACGGAGGGGTTACGTGGAAGGTTGACTGGAGGCTCGTACCTGTATATAAATATTCTCTGGTTGCTTTGTGTTTTGCTTCTGAAGAACGATTTGTTTCAATGAAGCTGAGAATAAGGAATCTTGCAAATCAGCACATCATGATGAAAGTGCTGCAGCTCATCCTGTAGCATAGACCCCAGTAAAAGAAACGAGAAAAAGTACCTAACGAAAAACATCCGTTGTTCTGCGTTTACATAGTGGTAGAGTAGATTAAGGCATTCTTCGAGAGCTTAAATGAGAGTCTGAGAGTCTAACTCCCAAGAACTACTGAAGGTTGAAACACGTACGTATGTGGATGTAGAAGTGAAGGAGAAAAACCAGCTTATTCATCATGAAATGGGAGAAACCCTATTTATTCCGCATGCCTCAATGTGGTTGAAGAAATTTCACCAGTTTTTGCTTCATTATAGCGCACCTGTAGGGTGTAAAAATAAGTAACCAAATGAGTCAGTAACAAAATAGTGCTACTCCTGCACCTCTTTAGGACAATCTCAATCTTTTTGAGGGAAATATCACTTGTGAAGTGCAAAAATAAAACATTTTAACCATTTCAGAGAAAGCTAGTGCTAAAGTTTTAATTTTATAGTTACTCAAGTTGTAGGAGCTGAATCGTCTTCCTGAGCTCGCCAAAAGTGAGGGGTGGGGAGGAGGG